>ML438586.1:0-14602 GCA_005239525.1 Nicotiana knightiana | reverse complement strand
ATATATATATATATATATATATATATATATATATTCCATTTTATAGACTTTGCTAATGAGAAGGAAAATCATCTCCAACTCGTTAAAGACAATTGTTGTAGCTTACTTGAGAAAATTCTTAGTAAATAGTATTAGGTAAAATTAGGGATTGGTCACAAAACTTTTCTTAAGAAGGCACAAGAAAAATCTTAAGGCATGATCACCTTTTCAAGCCACTCATTTGTCTTCTGTCTAAGATGACAACACTAGAAATATGTTGTTGTTTTTCGAGAANATATATATATATATATATATATATATATATATATTCCATTTTATAGACTTTGCTAATGAGAAGGAAAATCATCTCCAACTCGTTAAAGACAATTGTTGTAGCTTACTTGAGAAAATTCTTAGTAAATAGTATTAGGTAAAATTAGGGATTGGTCACAAAACTTTTCTTAAGAAGGCACAAGAAAAATCTTAAGGCATGATCACCTTTTCAAGCCACTCATTTGTCTTCTGTCTAAGATGACAACACTAGAAATATGTTGTTGTTTTTCGAGAAACTTAATTTGATTAAGTAAAATGGATTATAAGATACAAAATGTCCCTCTTATTTTAATATGGATGACAAGCAAAAGTGAGATATGTATAATAGTCCTAGTTTTCGCATTTGAAGCTGCTCACGGTTTTCGTTAACTGACCAGAAATTTGACCGTGCAACAAAATACTCTCCATTCGTGTGTCATTCTTCTCATATACATTTGTAACGAAATGGAAAGAGTTCTTTTCTCAAAAGGAGATAAGTGTGCCTTCATCATTCCATTAAAGAGTTATCAGTTGTGCATTAATGGAGGGTCTTCAGGCATATCTTCTATGGAGACAAACAAAATGTGAGTTCCCCTATGGAATATATCCAATTTATAATTACTGAGTATGTGAGGTGTTGGGATAAGATTTGATGGTAAAGAATATTTGTTCTTCTTACATGTCATACAAGAAATTTATAGTATACTTGTTTGTGGAAGCTGGTATTTTTTGGAAAGTCAGAAAAGGTGGCCAAAGAGATTCTTAAGATGCTTACTTAAGTTTGGCTGTAAAAACTTGAATTGTTTCCTCAATACAATGACATGCTTAATATTTACGATTTGTTCCTCAAATATTCTTCTTCTTTATTTTCAAATTTTATTTAATATTACATAATTATAATGTCAAAAGCATATAACGAAGAAAAGTAGAATAAATTTTAAAAAAAAAAACTTCGACTGGCCCCTAACTGGGCCATTAGCGGCTCGCATAGTAGTTATGGATTGTGGGTTGAGGTCAGGCCCTCTCCACGGGCCAGAGACCAAGTGGGCCGGTCTTGGTCCTGGCCGGGTCACTTGCCAGATATTGTAACGGATTATTATTAAATGCCAATATCTAAGGAAAGCAATTACAAGCATATAGTGGCTTCTTATGCATAAAGCAAGATGCTTATTACAGAAGGTCTTAAAAGGAATAGCTATACGTGAAAAGAAAACGATATAAAAGCTTCCAGCAAAGGTTTCTGGAGTGGTAGCTCTCATTTATATTTGCAATCTCTTATTGATTACATATTTATAGATTGTTACCTTGGAAACATATGTATTGAACTCCTTTCAAAAAATGTCAATACCTGCATTTGTTGAGAAGTGTTCTTAATTCATTAATCTCATTATTCAAATTTTTTTCTCTTTAGCATATGTCATTTTGATGAACCACTTTACATGACGCTAACTAATAGTAGACTTGGGGCCAAAGTTTTTGATTCAGAGATTCTAAGTTGTAGGTCAAGATCTCAAGATGCATAAGTTTTTTTCCCTAAGTGTACTTAAAGAATATACAAAAGGATTTCCCAATATTTAATTATTTTTCCACTTCCTGGGCAATTTGAGTTTGCATTGTGTGATATACTTTCAATTAGTCAATTCTCGTACGATGGTCCTTACAACATCGCAATAGATGAATTATGGCCTCCCTAATCGTTTACATATTTGTCAAGTCTCCTCCCCTTAGCATAATCTTTGTGCTTATGAGTTTTATGTATAAATGTCATCTTTCTCAAAAAGAAAAAAGGGTGATTTAAGTCAAATCCAATTCAAGTGTACTAATATGAATACTTCAAGCCCAGTCTTCAAAAGTCTTTTGACCTTGACAAGTCTTGAAGTAGGGGCATTTGCAGGCATATAAATTTTATTGGAATTAAATCGTAAAATAAATTGGACTATATTTTAAATTCAAGATACATTAGTTCAAATAAATTTATTGGACTAATAAAATTGGATTAATTATATAAGTCTTAATCCATTGGGTTAGCCCATTTAGTTGGGCTAAAGTAATGAGCCCACTTCATTAGGTCCAAGATGTCATCTTCCTAGATGTCACGTGTCAAATGATGTGGCACACCAAGTCAAACAGAAGAGCCAATGGGATCATGCCACGTGTCAAAATGACAAGGCTTGCCAAGTCACATTAAAAGGCTAATGAAATCGCGTCAAGTGTGCAAGTGATATGTTCTGGCCAATCAAATACGGCTTGTTAAAGTTTAATTTGATTAGTCAGAAAGAGTTTGTTCTTATCATAACTCTTCCCTCCCACAACTATAAATAGGGGTCTTCATAACTCAGAAGGACCAAAGATATAACAAGAAGCAAGAGGGAACTCGTGGATCAAATGTTGCAGATTTTTCTAAAAGCTACAAGCATTCAAGTGTTCTAAGGATTAAAAGATCAAAACGAAGATTCAAGAACAAGCTGCAAGCCCTTGGATTAAAAATACGTAAAGATCAAGATCAAGTTGTGTGATGACCCAAAAGGTCATCTTGTGTAAATTTAGCAAAAACTATGTTTCGAGGCCCCGAAAGCCTCCATTAATCTTACCTCGATGTGCGTGCACAGCTCGGGCGCGTAGCCGAGAAGCCTTTATGTGGAAATGTGTTAAATAGTTGAATTTATGATAATTAATTGAATAAAGTTGAAGTTGGTCAATATTTTTGGTAAACAGACTCGGACCCATGATTTGACGGTTCGGGAGGATCCGTGGGAAAATATGGGACCTGGGCGTATGCTCGGAATCGAATTCCGAGGTCCCAAGTCCGAGAAATGAATTTTTAAAGGAAATTGTTTTCTGGAAATAATAAAGACTTTTGAAAATGAAATTTGATATGAAATTTGTGTTACCGAGCCCGTATTATGATCCTGGAGCCCGGAACAGGTTCAATATGTGTTATGTGAGTTATCTGTAAAATTTGGAAAGAAACGGACTTCGTTTGACGTGTTTCGGATCAAAATTGGAAAATTTGATAGTGTATGAAGTTTAAGAAAATTCTATGGATTTTAGAGTTTAATTCATTGTTTTTGATGTTATTTTAGTGGTTTAATTACTCGAACAAGTTCGTAGGATGATTTTGAAGTCGTGTGTATATTTAGTTTTGAGCCCCGAGGGCTCGGGTGAGTTTCGGAGAGGTGTCGGGGTGCAAAATAGTTGGAAAAATCTGGTGTGAATATGTTGTTTCTGGTGTCTGAGATTTTTACACTATGCGATCAGGTTGCCCCGCGATCGCGTATTGTAGTGTGAGGGTGGGAGGGGGGGTTTCATTGACTCTATGCGATCGTATAGGCACTTCTAGGTCTAAAATATGAAATCAAAGGTAGAAATTGGGGGTTTTGGGTAGAGTTAGGCTTTTGGAAATTTTGGGGATTCAACCTCATTTTAGGGTCGGATTTCAAAATAAATTGTATATTCGGGCTCATGGGGGAATGGGTTATCGGGTTTTGGTCCGAACCTCGAGTTTGGGCCAAGCGGGTCCGGGGTCGAACTTTGGTATTTTGGGAAGAATTATGGGAAATGTATAATTAGGCTTTGGGATTGAGTTATTGAATAATTATTGATGTTATTCGGATTCAAGAGGAAAGGTCGTGATTGTGGCTTGACTTGCATTCTTGGAGCCGAGGTAAGTGTTTGGCCTAACCTTAGCTTGAGGGAATAGGTATAGAGTCTTATTTGCAATGTGTAATTCATATCCAATGTATAGGTGAGGTGACGGGTACCTATATGTTGTGGTCAAGGATGCACGTGAGTCGAATTTTGATGAGTTATTTAATGTCTTTCATATTCTCCGTGTTGTGAATTATCGGGAACCTTGGAAGTGGTACATTGAGGTTACTTCATGATGTAGAAAGTTATTGATTATGTGTTCGGTCGAGGATTTTACTGTTGACATTATACTTCTGAGTGACATTGGTTATAGCTGAGTCCCTTACCGGGACAATAGAATTTTGTTGATTATTTTTGTACATTTAAAATGTCGTATTGTTAAACTTTCATATCAGTTGTTGTTTTTATATTCATCATGCACGAGGGAGCATTCTGTGTCGATGATTATTATTATGCATGAGGGAACATTCTGTGCCAATGATTATATTATTTATGCACGAGGGAACATTCCATGCCGATGATTATATTATTTATGCACGAGGGAACATTCTGTGCCGATGATTATATTATTTATGCATGAGGGAACATTTTGTGCCGATGATTATATTATTTATGCACGAGGGAACATTCTGTGTTGATTGATTATTATTTATGCACGAGGGGACATTCCGTGCCGATTGATTATTATTGATGCATGAGGGGACATTCCGTGTCGAGTCATTATTATTTATGCGCGAGGGGACACTCCGTGCCGTGTGATTTTGAGGCTATGCACGAGGGGTCATGTCGTGCCTTCTCCTGTCTATTTTACTTGTTTCGAGTTGTTATTTCCTTCTTTACTTCTACTTTCCAGTTAGTACTTGATTCTACTGTTTTAGCAATTGTTGCCCCTTTTATCCCCAGTATGTTCTTCCCCTTAATTGTATTCTTGTTTTATTTTCTGCTATACTATTAAACTGCACAGGTACAATTTGTTGTCGTGCCCTAGCCTCGTCACTACTTTGCCGAGGTTAGGCTCAGCACTTACTCAGTACATGGGGTCGGTTGTACTGATGCTACACCTACACTTCTTTATGTTGTGCAGATTACGCAGCCGGACCCAGTCGACCTCATTAGGGGGAGTATCCTTCAGTCCATTCCAGATGACACCGAGGTAGTTCCGCAGGCGTTCGTGGATCTCGGCGTTACTGTCTATCTTTCATTCTGTCATATATGTGTTTCTAGACAGATATATTATTTTATTTCAAACTGTTATTTTTAGCCAAATCTTAGACTGGTTCGTGAGGTTGTGACTCCACTACTGGGTTTTGTACTTAAAGGGATTTCTTCGTTATTAGCTATTGTTATTTAGCTTTTGTTAATGCTTCCGCATTTTATCTCAATTATCTAGTCAGTGTTTGTTATTTTCAGTTGTTAATAAATCAATTCAGTTAACACGTTGGCTTGCCTAGCAGGTGCAATGTTAGGCGCCATTACGGCCTAAAGGTGGGATTTCGGGTCGTGACAAGTTGGTATCAGAGCACTAGGTTGCTTAGGTCTCACAACTCACGGACAAACTTGGTAGAGTCTGAGGGATCGGTACAGAGACGTATGTACTTATCCCCCAGAGGCTGCAAAGTTAGGAATAACTTCACTTTTCTTCTTTCTTGTCGTGCGATTTGAATTCTATATGCTAATTGAGTTTCGATTCTATTCTCTCGCAGATGGTGAGAACGCGTGCTTCCTCATCTACCGATCAACAGCCCGATTCTCCTGTTGCAGCTCCTACGAGGGGCCGAGGCGGTACTAGAGGCCGAGGCAGGGGCAGGGCTCAGCCCAGAGTAGCAGCCCCAGTAGAGGACCCACAGGTAGACTTTGCCGGTGAGGTTCCTACTCAGACAGTTCCAATTGGACCAGCTCAGGTCCCAGAGGGGTTCATTGCCACCCCGGTGCTTCAGGACGCTCTAGTCCGCTTAGTGGGACTCATGGAGAATGTGGCTCAGGCCAGTCTTCTTCCTACTGCACCAGCCGTCTCTCAGGCTGGGAGAGGGACCCAGACTCCTGCTACTCATACGCCAAAGCAGCTAGATCCTCAGTTCCAGATTCCGGCACCTCAAACGGTCGGAGTAGCTCAGTCGGGCATTGTGGCCCCGGCAGTTGAGGGAGCAGCTATGTCCGCAGATGCTTTATGGAGATTGGATAGATTCACCAAGTTATTCACTACTACATTTACTGGTGCACCATTAGAGGATCCCGAGGACTATTTGGACAACTGTCATGAGGTTCTTCGGAACATGGGCATAGTAGAGTCCAATGGAGTTAATTTTGCTACTTTTCATCTTTCGGGTTCCGCCAAGACTTGGTGGAGAGACTATTTTTTTACCAGGTCAGCTGGGTCTGCACCATTGACTTGGGCTCAGTTCTCCGAGTTATTCGTGGGGAAGTTCCTTCCAGTTACTCAGAGGGAGGATCTTCGGAGGCAGTTTGAGCGCCTCCAGCAGGGATCTATGTCTGTCACTCAGTACGAGACCAGGTTTATCACTCTAGCTCGGCATGCCATTATGATCCTCCCCACTGATCGTGAGAGAGTGAGGAGGTTTATTTAGGGTTTGGCTCAGCCCATCAGGCTTCAGATGGCCAAGGAGTCAGGTACTGATATTTCGTTCCAGGATGCGGCCAATGTGGCCAGGAGGATTGAGATGATTATGTCACAGGATGGTGGTCAGGGGGCTGACAAGAGGCCCCGTCACTTTAGTCGATTCAGTGGAGCCTCATCTGGGGGTAGGGATTCTTTCAGCAGAGGTCATCCTCCCAGACCCTATCAGTCGGCACTTTAGGTAGCTCACAGTGCACCGTCAGCTCCTATTAGTGCACCACCAGCACCTATCAGTGCACCGCTGCTTCAGAGCTTCCAGGGTGGTTATCAGGGTCAACAGGGCCAATTCCAGAGTCAGCAGCCACATCAGTAGAGCCCTTGTTATTCTTGCGGTGGTTTGGGGCATATTTCCAAGTTTTTCCCCCGAGGTTCTGGTGGGTCTCAGTATCAGGGTTCCCGTGCCATGGTTCCCGCATCAGGCGCATCCCCACCCCTCATCCAGCTAGGGGTGGCGGCCGTGGTGCCAGAGGTGGAGGTCAGACTCATAGAGGTGGAGTACATGCCACGAGAGGTAGAGGTCAGGCCGTAGTAGGTCGACCCAGAGATGTTCAGGTTGGAGGGGTCCAGCCCCGGTGCTATGCTTTCCCTGCCATGCCTGATGCTGAGGCTTCTGATGCAGTTATTACAGGTACGATTTCAGTTTGCAGCCGAGAGGCTTCGGTGTTATTTGATACGGGTTCTACATTCTCCTATGTGTCTTTATATTTTTCCCCTTATTTGAGTATGCCCCGTGATTCCTTGAGTATTGTTGTGCATGTGTCTACACCGATGGGTGATTCTTCAGTGGTAGATCAAGTCTACCGTGCTTGCCTAGTAGTTATTGGTGGTCTGGAGACTCAGGTTGATCTTTTTCTTCTTGATATGGTTGACTTTGATGTTATATTGGGGATGGATTGGTTATCCCCCTATTATGATATCATGGACTGTCATGCCAAGACAGTGACCTTGGCTTTGCCAGGGGTACCTCGTTTGGAGTGGAGGGGGACTCCTATTCATTCTTCTGGTAGAGTCATTTCTTATATGAAGGCTCGGCGCATGGTCGAGAAGGGTTGTTTGGCCTATCTGGCCTATGTTCGTGATTCTAGCATCGAGGTTCCTTCCCTGGAGTCTGTACCCGTGGTTCGTGAGTTTCCAGAGGTATTTACTGCTGACCTGCCGGGTATGCCACCCGACAGGGATATTGATTTTTGTATTGAGTTAGCTCAGGGCACCCAACCTATTTCTACTCTGCAGTATCGTATGGCCCCTCCAGAGTTGAAGGAGTTGAAGGATCAGTTGCAGGATTTGTTGGATAAAGTCTTTATTAGGCCTAGTGTTTCTCCTTGGGGTGCTCCAGTATTGTTTGTCAAGAAGAAATATGGCTCGATGAGGATGTGTATTGACTACCGGCAGTTGAATAAGGTTACTATTAAGAACAAGTATCCTTTGCCGAGGATTGATCATTTATTCGACCAGCTTCAGGGTGCTTCAGTGTTTTCCAAGATTGACTTGAGAACTGGTTACCACCAGCTGAGGATTAGGGCGTCTGATGTCCCTAAGACAGCCTTTCGCACTCGTTATGGGCATTATGAGTTCTTGGTGATGTCATTTGGGCTGACAAATGCCCCTGCTGCTTTAATGGAGTTGATGCACCGCGTGTTCAGGCCCTATTTGGACTCATTTGTGATTGTTTTCATTGATCATATTTTGATTTACTCCCGTAGCCGTGAGGAGCATGAGCAACACCTTCGGGTCGTCCTCCAGACTTTGAGGGATAGTCAGTTGTATGCAAAATTTTCCAAGTACGAGTTCTAGTTGAGTTCAGTTGCATTTCTAGGCCATGTGGTATCGTCAAAGGGTGTTCAGGTGGATCCCAAGAAGATTTCAGCAGTCAGAGATTGGCCTAGACCCACCTCAGCTACAGAGATCCGGAGTTTCTTGGGCTGCGGGTTATTATCGCCAGTTTGTGGAGGGCTTTTCATCCATTGCAGCCCGATGACCAGGTTGACTCAGAAGAGTACTCAATTCAGGTGGTCTAATGAGTGTGAGGCGAGCTTTTAGAAGCTCAAGACAGCCTTGACCACGGCGCCAGTGTTAGTTTTGCCCACAAGTTTAGGACCGTATATCGTGTATTGTAATGCTTCACGGGTTGGGCTTGGTGCAGTGTTGATGCAGGATGACAAGGTTATAGCCTATGCTTCTCGTCAGTTGAAGATTCATGAGAAGATCTATCCAGTTCATGACTTGGAGTTAGCAGCTATTGTGCATGCATTGAAGATTTGGAGGCATTATTTGTATGGTGTGCCATGTGAGGTGTTCACGGATCATAAGAGCTTACAGTATCTGTTCAAACAGAAGGAGTTGAACATGAGGCAGAGGAGGTGGTTAGAGTTGCTGAAGGATTATGATATTACCATTCTTTATCATCCGGGGAAGGCCAATGTGGTGGTCGATGCTTTGAGCCGGAAGTCAGCCAGTATAGGTAGTCTTGCCTATTTATCAGTCGGAGAGTGACCTCTTGCTTTGTATGTTCAGTCTTTAGCCAACCGATTTGTGATATTGGAGGTTTCTGAGACTGGCAGTGTTTTGGCCCATACCATAGCCCATTCTTCATTGTATGAACGTATTCGGGCCAGGCAGTATGATGATCACCATTTATGTGTTCTTAGAGATAGAGTCAGGCACGGAGATGCCAAGCAGGTTACGGTTGATGATGAGGGAGTTTTGAGGATCCAGGGTCGGATTTGTGTGCCTGATGTGGATGTTATTCGTGAGTTGATACTTCAGGAAGCCCATAGTTCCCGGTATTCTATTCATTCGGGCGCCGCAAAGATGTACCAGGACTTGTGGCAACATTATTGGTGGCGGAGGATGAAGAAGGATATTGTGGCTTATGTAGCTCGGTGCTTGAACTGTCAGCAGGTTAAGTACGAGCACCAGAGACCAGGTGGTTTGATGCAGCAGATTCAGCTTCCCGAGTGGAAGTGGGAGCGTATCACCATGGACTTTGTAGTTGGACTCCCACGGACTCAGAGGATGTTTGATGCAGTATGGGTCGTTGTGGATAGGCTGACCAAGTCAGCGCACTTCATCCCAGTATCAGTTTCGTATTCAGCAGAGAAGTTGGCAAGGATCTATATGAGAGAGATTGTTAGACTGCATGGTGTACCCATATCCATTATATCAGACCGAGTTACTCAGTTTACCTCCCATTTCTGGAGAGTATTTCAGCGAGAGTTGGTCACACAGATTGATTTGAGCACAGCATTTCATCCTCAGACGGACGGGCAGTCCGAGCGTACTATTCAGATTTTGGAGGATATGTTGCGAGCTTGTGTTATTGACTTTGGTGGCTCATGAGACCATTTCTTGCCTTTAGCTTAGTTTGCCTACAACAACAGCTATCAATCGAGCATTCAGATGGCTCCGTATGAGGCGTTGTATGGTAGACGGTGTCGGTCTCCAGTCAGATAGTTTGAGCCGGGAGAGGCTACATTGTTGGGTTCTGAGTTAGTCCAGGATGACTTGGACAAGGTGAAGATCATTCAGGATAGACTTCGTACAGCTTAGTCCAGGCAGAAGAGTTATGCGGATCGAAGAGTTCGAGATTTGGCATTTATGATAGGCAATCGGGTATTTCTTCGGGTGTCGCCCATGAAGGGTGTGATGAGATTCGGAAAGAAGGGTAAGTTGAGCCCTAGGTACATTGGTCCATTTGATATTCTGGATAAGGTAGGAGAGGTGGTCTACAGACTTGCCTTGCCACCTAGTTTGTCAGTCGTGCATCCGGTATTTCACGTATCTATGCTCCGGAGGTATATTGCGGATCCATCTCATGTACTTGACTTCAGTGGTGTCCAGTTGGAAAAGGATTTGTCTTATGAAGAGGAGTCGGTAGCCATATTAGACTGGCAGGTGCGACAGTTGAGATCGAAGAGTTATCCTTCGGTTTGTGTTCAGTGGAGAGGTCAGCCTGATGAGGCAGCTACTTGGTAGTCCGAGTCTGATATGCGATGCTGATATCCCCACATTTTCCCCGATTCAGGTACCTTTCTATGTCCATTCGAGGACGAACGGTTATTTTAGAGGTGGAGATTGTGATGACCCAAAAGGTCATCTTGTGTAAATTTAGCAAAAATTGTGTTCCCAGGCCCCGAAAGCCTCCGTTAATCTCACCTCGATGTGTGTACGCAGCTCGGGCGCGTAGCCGGGAAGCCTTTATGTGGAAATGTATTAAACAGTTGAATTTATGATAATTAATTGAATAAAGTTGACTTTGGTCAACATTTTTGGTAAACGGACCTGGACCCATGATTTGACGGTCCTGGAGGGTCCGTAAGAAAATATGGGACATGGGCATATGCCCGGAATTGAATTCCGAGGTCCCAAGTCAGAGAAATGAATTTTTAAAGGAAATTGTTTTCTGGAAATAATAAAGACTTTTGAAAATGAACTTTGATGTGAAATCTGTGTTACCGAGCCCGTATTATGGTCCCGGAGCCCGGAACAAATTCAATATGTGTTATGTGAGTTATTTGTAAAATTTAGAACCGAAACGGACTTGGCTTGACGTGTTTCGGATCAAAATTGGAAAATTTGATAGTTTATGAAGTTTGAGGAAATTCTATGGATTTTTGAGTTTAATTCATTGTCTTTGATTTTATTTTAGTGGTTTAATTACTCGAATAAGTTCGTAGGATGATTTTGAAGTTGTGTGTTATTTGGTTTTGAGCTCCGAGGGCTCGGGTGAGTTCCGGGTAGGTGTCAGGGTGCAAAAGAGTTGGAAAAATCTGGTGTGAATAAGTTGTTTCTGGTGTCTGAGATTTTTACACTATGCGATCGCATAGGTTTCCCCACGATCGCGTAGTGTAGTGTGATGGGGGGTTTCTGTGACTCTATGTGATCGCATAGGCACTTCCGCGATCGCGTAGAGTATAGGAGAGCTGGGGAGGGGGCTGGGTATTTTTCCTTCTGCGATCGCACCAATCCGTCCGCGATCGCATAGCCAAGCCTAGGGACCCTACGCGATCACAACTCCCTTTCCGCGATCGCAGTGCACGTGACTCAGGCCTCTACGCGATCGCAACTCCCTTTCCGCGATCGCATAGAGCTAATTCGCCCAGTGATTTTTAGGGTTCAAAAACAGAATAGTTACGGGATATTCACATTCTTTCACCATTTTCTCCTTCTCCACTCTTCTTGGGCGATTCTTAGGAGACCATTCCACCATAGCTTCATAGGTATGTGCACTTAACTCTAATTTCTTTCATTTTCCTTCATCAATCACTAGATTCTAGGTTTAAAAACATGAAATCAAAGGTAGAAATTGGGGGTTTTGGGTAGAGTTAGGGCTTTAGGAAATTTTGGGAATTCAACCTCATTTTGGGGTCGGATTTCAAAACAAATTGTATATTCGGGTTCGTGGTGGAATGGGTTATCGGGTTTTGGTCCGAACCTCGAGTTTCGATCAAGCAGGCCCGGGGTCGAATTTTGGTATTCTTGGAAGAATTATGGGAAATGTATAATTAGGCTTTGGGATTGAGTTATTGAATAATTATTGGTGTTATTAAGTCAATTATGTCTAGATATTATCGTTTCGGAGTCGGATTCAAGAGGAAAGGCCGTGATTGAGGCTTGACTTGCATTCTTGGAGCCGAGGTAAGTGTTTGGCCTAACCTTAGCTTGAGGGAATAGGTATAGAGTCTTATTTGCTATGTGTAATTCATGTCCAACGTATAGGTGAGGTGGCGGGTACCTATATGTTGTGGTCAAGCATGCCCATGAGTCTAATTTTGATGAGTTATTTAATGTCTTTGATATTCTCCGTGTGGTGAATTATCGGGAACTTTGGAAGTGGTACCTTGAGCTTACTTCATGACGTAGAAAGTTATTGATTATGTGTTTGGTCGAGGATTTTATTGTTGACATTATACTTCTGAGTGAGATTGGTTATAGCTGAGTCCTTTGCCGGGTCAATAGAATTTTGTTGATTATTTATGTACATTTGAAATGTCGTATTGTTAAACTTTCATATCAATTGTTGTTTTTATATTCATCATGCACGAGGGAACATCCGTGTCGATGATTATTAGTTAATCACGGGGGAACATTCTGTGCCGATGATTATATTATTTATGCACGAGGGAACAATATGTGCCGATGATTATATTATTTATGCACGAGGGAACATTCCGTGTCGATGATCATATTATTTATGCACGAGGGAACATTCCGTGCCGATGATTATATTATTTATGCACGAGGGAACATTCCGTGCCGATTGATTATTATCTATGCACGAGGGGACATTCTGTGCCGATTGATTATTATTGATGCACAAGGGGACATTCCGTGCCGAGTCATTGTTATTTATGCGCGAGGGGACATGTGCCGCGTGATTTTGAGGCTATGCACGAGGGGTCAAGACGTGCCTTCTCCCGTCTAGTTTACTTGTTTCGAGTTGTTATTTCCTGCTTTAGTTCTACTTTCCAGTTAGTAATTGATTCTACTGTTTTAGCAATTGTTGCCCCTTTTATCCCCGGTATGTTCTTCCCCGTAATTGTATTCTTGTTTTATTTTCTGCTATACTATTGAACTGCACAGGTACAATTTGTTGTCGTGTCCTAGCCTCGTCACTACTTCGCCGAGGTTAGGCTCGGCACTTACTCAGTACATGGGGTCGGTTGTACTAATTCTACACCTGCACTTCTTTATGTTGTGCAGATTATGCAGCCGGATCCAGTGGACCTCGTTAGGGGGAGTATCCTTCAGTCCATTCCAGCGACATCGAGGTAGTTCCGCGGGCGTTCGTGGATCTCGGCGTTACTGTCTATCTTTCATTCTGTCATCTATGTGTTTCCAGACAGATATATCATTTTATTGCAAACTGTTGTTTTTAGCCAAATCTTAGACTGGTTCGTGAGACTCCACTACTGGGTTTTGTACTTAAAGGGATTTCTTCGTTATTAGCTATTGTTATTTAGCTTTTGGTAATGCTTCCACATTTTTTCTCAATTATCTAGTCAGTGTTTGCTATTTTCACTTGTTAATAAAGCAATTCAATTAACACGTTGGCTTGCCTAGCGGGTGCAACGTTAGGCGCCATCACGGCCTGAAGGTGGGATTTCGGGTCGTGACAAGTTGGTATCAAAGCACTAGGTTGCTTAGGTCTCACAACTCACGGACAAACTTGGTAGAGTCTGAGGGATCAGTATGGAGACGTCTGTACTTATCCCCCAGTGGCTGCAAAGTTAGGAATAACTTCACTTTTCTTCTTTCTTGTCATGTGATTTGGATTCTAAATGCTAATTGAGTTTCGATTCTATTATCCCGCAGATGGTGAGAACGCGTGCTTCCTCATCTACCGATCAGCAGCCCGATTCTCCTGTTGCAGCTCCTACGAGAGGCCGAGGCCGAGGCCGTACTAGAGGTCGAGGCCGTACTAGAGGCTGAGGCAGGGGCAGGGCTCAGCCCAGAGAAGCAGCCCTAGTAGAGGACCCACAGGTAGACTTTGCCAGTGAGGTTCCTACTCAAACAGTTCCAGTTAGACCAGCTCAGGTCCCAGAGGGGTTCATTTCCACCCCGGTGCTTCAGGACGCTCTAGTCCGCTTAGTGGGACTCAAGGAGAGTGTGGCTCAGGCCGGTCATCTTCCTACTGCACCAGCCGTCTCTCAGGCTGGGGGAGGGACCCAGACTCCTGCTACTCGCACGCCAGAGCAGCTAGATCCTCAGTTCCAGATTCCGGTACCTCAGACGGACGGAGTAGCTCAGCCGGGCATTGTGGCCCCGGCACTTGAGGGAGCAGCTATGTCAGCAGATGCTTTATGGAGATTGGATAGATTCACCAAGTTATTCACTACTACATTTACTGGTGCACCATCAGAGGATCCCCAGGACTATTTGGACAGCTGTCATGAGGTTCTTCGGAACATGGGCATAGTAGAGTCCAATGGAGTTCGTTTTGCTACTTTTTGTCTTTCGGGTTCCGCCAAGACTTGGTGGAGAGACTATTGTTTGACCAGGCCAGCTGGGTCTGCACCATTGACTTGG
>ML438584.1:31477-78854 GCA_005239525.1 Nicotiana knightiana | reverse complement strand
TTAATTATTAGTTGATTATTTTGTTAGTAGAATTAGTTAAACAACACAAATTGATATTTTAAAGTCTTGAGAAACTTGATTAAACACCAGTTAAGATTTAATAAACTCAATTGATATGTTCAATTCCTCGTGGGATCGACTTTGGGCTTAATACCCCAGATTTATATTTGCAACGCCCGTTTAGTCTTTATAGAAGACATAGTTAAGCGTGATCAACCAGTCACTGAGAATGGAAACAACAACAATTTTATTGCCTCCTGAGTAACGTTAGGCTTCCTCTGTGTTTTGCAGATTGACAAGATGTTTTTCAAGTGTTGTTGAGAATAGCCCTTTGTTCTGCAATAGGTGCAGCATATTATTTGTTATCTGAAAGGACTCGGCCTGTATATGAGGAACCAGTATTGTCGTGGCCAGATTCTCAGTAGTGGGTTGTGCCCAGTCATATAAAGGAGCCTCTGCCCCTATTTGAGCGACTAGGTCTACCACATCATCCCCATGATTGTTCCGGTTATGTGCATCTTCCATGTCGGTTTCAATTTGTTCAATTTGTGGTTGATGTTTGCTTTTCCGGTTGGTCCAGTTTATGGCCCTGAAAACTTTCTCAGGGTCTGATGAGACTTCAATTACTTTACCAGTCCACGATGAGTTTCTAGGCATGCACCTGCAACACGTTAGCAAACGTTAAACTTTCAATGTGAAAACGAATATCTGAAGACAATTGACCATATTTCAGAATTTTATATTTCTTCCAACTAAATTGATAATACTGCTAAGTCCCCGGCAACGGTACCAAAATTTTATCACGCTCAACTATGTCTAATAAAAGACTAAACGGGCGTTGCAAATATAATCCGGGGTATTATGCCCAGAGTCGATCCCACAGGGAATTTACGTATCAATCAAGTCTTTAGAATACGCAACTTTTACTCAATCAATTCTCTCAAGACTTTTTAATATAAATTGGTGATGTTTTACTAATTCTACTGACAATAATAATAACTAACAATTACTAACAATGTGTTGTAAACAATTATGATAAAGGTCTAAGGTTATGGTTTCCCCCGTCGGTGAACTTCCTTCTCGGATACTTCTTATAGTTTGATTAGTTGTCTCTATCAATCATGAACACTCTATCTACCATAAATCTCTCTCAAGTAATTATGATAATTTACGAGACGCACTCTCTCAAGTTACGCTAGCTAGATGACATTACAGTTCACTTTAGATTGCACCCGAGGTATCGTTATCTCTAATCAGNAGAACGTAGTTGAACAAATAGAGATAAATCAACAAATCAAAACTATATTAATAACACAATAAGTTTATCCCCAACGGGTTCTACCAAAACCCTAGATTAAAGAAGTTAGCTAGACATTTTCATAAGAATCAAACCCAAAATAAATTGAATAATTGAACTACAAAGTAATGAATAAAAGATGTAAAAATCAATGTTTTGTCACTTAAATGGTTTTCTCTCTTTGAATCCTTCGTATGCCTTCCGATCCCCATTAAATTGTATTTTAGGGGTCTATTTATATGTTTAGGACAAACTCTAAACGTGTAGGAGACTTCTTTTCCAACCGGAAAACACTTAAACTTGTCAAAACTCGGAATTGACCGAAACAGGGGCCTGGCGTTTGGGCCCTGGCGCCTGGCTAAGGCTGGCGTTTGTTCTCTAACGCTTGGCTAACTTCAAGCTATGGCTCGCGTTTGGACTCTAACGTCTGGCTTACGCCAGGCAGGGTCAAGCGTTTGGGATCTGGCGCCTGGCTATAGCCCGGTGCATTCCTCCTCGCCTCCTGAGCGTATTTTTAATGTATTTGCATCCATTTAGCTCGGTTTCCATCTCCTATTCACCTACACATGAAATAGACTCTATTATGCACATAAAAAATGTATTTTTATCATTAACGCACATAAAATGTAGGGCATATAACATGTTAAACCATGAATTCTAGCCTAGCATCACCATGCCACACGAATCAGAAGGTACATAACCAACGCGTCTCAACCTCGCAACACCCAATTACTTACCTTACTCAAATCTAGCTATAAAGCTCAATTAGAACCGCACCATATATGCATATAAACAATAATCACCACTCCTCGCAACACCGAATGGTAACTTATAGATCACTCCTGAACATGAATAAGCTCAATCACAATCGAATGGTACATTCCTCAATAATAGAAATACGGAGCCAACAATTCCGACCCGGTGCAGAACACACACCCATATTAGCCTACCAATAACCCTAATTTAACTCTGGTCACCCACAACAGATAGATAACTTGCTGAAAAGTTCACAATGACAGAATCATGGTACATACTAACATCTGACTAGCTCATCTCGCATCTTCACAATTCACTACCACAAAATAACCCGTTTATGAGAACTCGCAGTCTCGAAGTCCATTAAGCGTACGGATTACCATATCTGATCTCAACTCCACCGCTCGAATACATAACACATACCAAATACTCACTCATTCCATGAGGGATACCCCTATGATTCTTCCGAGTCACCAAGAAACCTTGAATATCAACAGTCGATCCAACAAGAGAGTGCAAGAAACAAGTATAACAAGCATAACACAACAGAATACATTGTACATTACCACAACATGTACAAAAGCAACAAATGATAGAATGCAATGTACGACGAGCAAATTAAAGAAGAACGGTAGAACTCATTCACAAGGAATAACCACTGAAGAGGAATACTAAGCGTAAAGAAAACAGCTCAACTAGGGAGAAACAATATGTAACAACAAATTCACAGTATTCAAGTCAACAACAAGAAGCTAACACAAGTCAATGAATTCCAAATAAAGGCCAGTCGGCCAATATATAGGATATCTAATTTCCTTTTAAGGTTGCGCAATTGCGAGATTTTTCAACAATTCAAATAAGGACAAGCCGCAAAAGATAATCATAACTCCAATTTATGCTAAACTATTATAGGGTGAGATAATACTAATTCCAATTAAATAGGTAGTTTATAAAAAAAAAATATAGTACGACGGTAGAAGGGTAAAATATTAAGTTAGGTCAACTAAGATCAAGTAAGCAATAAGGTGAATATAAAAACAAGCAACTCTAATTTAAGCAGGTAGAGATGAAACTAGCAATCAGGAACGCAGTCATACCAAGTACAAGTTCGTACATAGGGAATACAATAACCTAAGGACCCAAAAAGTCCAACCTCCTATAGATAAGTCTGAGCACGCACTCGTTATCTCGCGCACCCGGGCTACAATCAACATGGAAGACTCAAATCTTAGGGGGTAATTCCCTCACACAAGGTTAGCCAAGATACTAACCTCGAAGATGGCAAAGACTATTCATGGAATATATTAAATGATAAAAACAAAGACTATTCATGGAATATATTAAATTCTAAGTGAAGAGCACTAACACAATCGAATTGCATGAAAAACCCACCAAGAATCGCCAAGAACCGAGCTCTAGAAGTCAAAATGTGATAAAAATGGTGAAACCCTCGATTTTGGGATATATTCTATCTTCCCAAATTTGTGTGCATCGCGATCATGAGAGAGTGGATGCGATCGCGTAGAACAAATAGTTTCTGTCCCAAAGTGTGCTACGTGATCGCGAAAGGACTGATGCGATCGCGTAGAAGGAAAAAATGGCTACTGCCCACTTTTGTGTTACGCTATCGCGTACTGAACAATGCGATCGCAAAAGGGAAAAATGATGAGGCCTAGAACTACACTATGCGATTGCGAGAGACAATGTGTGATCACATAAGAGAAAGGGGAAATGATAAAGTTGTTGTCTCTAATACTATGCATCGCAGACATAGGAAAGTGAACGTGTTGTAGAGGGAAAATATATGTTCGCGATCGCGAACCTATCTATGCGAACGCGATGAAGGAAAATATGGCAGGTCGACAGTACACTTCGCAATCGCGGCTATGCCTATGTAATCGCATAGAAGGAAAATCCAGAAGACAGAACAACAGTGATAAATAGAAGAAAATTGACTCGAAGCCCATCCAAAACACACCCGAGGCCCCCGAGACCCCGTCTAAACACAGGAACAAGTCATATAACCTAAAACGGACTCGGTCAAGGTTTAAAATCACATTAAACAACACCAAAATAATGAATCAAACCATAAATCGAACTTACAAACTTTCAAATCTTCAAATATCTAAACTCGTGCTGAAACCGATCAATTTAACCCGGAATGATGCGAAATTTTGCAAATAAGTCCCAAGTGACATCCCGGAGCTATTCCAACTCTCAAAATTGCATTCAACCCCGATATCCCAAAAAGTATGGTCAAACTTCTCCATTTTCCAAACATAAAATTTTCCAACTTTCGCCGAATTGCCTCAAATTACTCTACGGACCTCCAAATCCAATTTCGAATGCGCGCCTAAGTCAAAATCACCATATGGAGCTGTTGACATTACCCAAAACTTATTCCGGAGTCGTTTACATAAAATTCAAATCTGTGGTCAAATCTCACTGCTTAAGCTTCTAAAATTAAAATCCCTCTTCCAATTCGACTCTGGATCATCCGGTAACTAAATCCAACCATGCATGCATGTAGATATACACAATGTGTAGTTGTTCAGGACCTTACACCACAGAATGGAGCTTAAATTCTCAAAATGACCGATCGGGTCGTTACAGGTTGTCTGCCAACAAGCGCTTGATTTAACGTCTCGGCACGAAACCATCACTTTCACCACTTGTCCTTCCACTTGGAGGATATGAATTGCGCCCCCTATTTTGCATGGATTTTTCTGTTACATTCATGAGGCGGTGGTGTGAATACAAAAGAAAGAAGCAATAGATATCGCATCTTGCACTTCTTTGCCCTAAAGTGAGGAAAGGCAAAAATATGGTCTAATGATTTGTATTCTCGTTTTAGCTTCTCAATTTGGTCTAGAAGATCTTTCTCAGCTTCACAGAACTCATCAATAAATGGTTGGGCGTTACATGCATCATCCTTTACACTCAATTGAGCCTCCAATTCGCGAATTGAACTGTAAAATTGGTCGATCTCTTGTCTCAATTCAGCTCTTTCTTCTATAAAGTTTTGCATCTCATTCGTAATTTTCTCACGGAAACCTCCATATTCCTCTAATAATTTCATGTGCATATCAAGAATAAGAACATCATGTTCCACATCATCCAATTTTTTACTCATGTCAAACTCACAAGAAGTATTAGAATAAACATAAGAAAGGATTGGAGTAGGATAACAACACTTAGGACAATTAATCTAATTTCCACCACAAAAAGTACATGATTGATATGGTGAACGCAACTCGGTCCTGGGAATATTTTTACAATATTGCCACAAGTGAGGTCCTTTACAATATGGAGAAGGATCACAAAAACAAGAATACTTACAATCCCACCACTTTTCGCTCAAAGATGCCATATAAAAAAATATAATACTAACTAAACTAAACTAAAATTAAAAGCTTAAATAGATAAAAAGAAAAAACCTAATCTAGTAAAATAGTTAATTTCTAAGTCCCCGGCAACGGACTCAAAAACTTGTTGCTCCCAAACACATCTGCAAGTATACGTGGTCGTACAAGTAATAAAATGATAAGTCGAGTGTTGAACCCACATAGAATTGTATAAACTACCCACTAAATTCACCAAGATTGTTATTCATCAATAAAAATTCGAGTTCAAAAATGTGATTGTACTAAACTATAATTCCAAGTAGTAACTAAATTATCAAGTAACAAAATAATTGTTGTGTATTCAGTAGAGGCAAGTATTCCAGGGTTGTGATCCATTCACCAATGATATTGTATTCTAGTTAACTCTCCTTTCATGCAATTCCTCATGGTTACTAATTAATCGAACAGTTGCTCTCGTAGCCTTCTCCCGAAGTACTACTCGCCTATTCAAAATAGATTAACGCCTATATTCCTATAGAATCAATCTATCAAGAACGTATTAAGATTAAGATATTTAATTAAGCACGGTGCCTAGGTATATCCTATCCTAACCACAAATCCGCCTCCCTGAGAGTTAAGATCTAAACACGGCTTTCCCAAGCATAGTATAGATAGTAAATAGAACCTAACTATTGGCCAGATAATTAAGCAATTAATCACAGGATTCAAGAACTAACCATATATTAGTAAATTGTAATCAAGTTCAAGTCAACGTTAAACAACAGTATTCATGGCTAAAAATCACAACCCAAGAACTATGGGTTTTAGCAACTCATGATAGCATCAAACAAATTCATAAGTGTTCGATAATTGAAAATACTATGAAAAGATGAAGAAATCTGAAATCTTTTCACTCCCGAATGTTTTTCGTGTCTAAAATCACCTTTTCTTGATGTATTTATAGAGGCTAGGGTTTGTTGGGGAGAATTGGGCTTCTCCTAATTCGGATAGGAGAAGATGAAATTTTCTGCTTCAGTCACGGTCTCGCGAAGTGACCCTCGCTTCGCGGTCCGATACTTTTCTGTTTTCTTCTGCTCAGGTCCCGGTCTCATGAAGTGAACCTTGCTTAGCTGTCCGGGACCTGGGCACCAAACGTATACTTTCTCTAGATTCTTCCTTGTCTTACTTCACTGTAAGTACCCATAAAATTCTTAACCAAAATCTTGGGATTTCGTAGTGCCAAGTTAGATTCCTGCGGTTATTATAGTAGAAATTCTTCGCGACGAGCTTTTTGGATTGAACAGTACCCTGTGTACTGACAAGAAGATGTTTCTCAGTCATATGCATTTCTACGGCCCATTATGCGGTCGCATAATCACTCTGCGGACCGCATAATGGCCGCCGAGTGAAGAAGAAAATCTGGTCAAAATTAAGGCCATTTTTACGGTCGATTATGCAATCCTATAATCAATATGCGGACCGCATATTGGTCGCATAACCTCTCCTGGGTTTCGTGAAGGGAGTTCTGTGGTGTATTATGCGATCGTAGAACAAGTATGCGGACTACATAGTTGTTGCATACCCCGTCAGAAAATTCATCTTCCTAGAGGTCATTCTGCGGTCACTTTGCGGACCGCATATCCATTATGCGGTCGCATATGCGACCGTAAACCTGTGTCGGGGAACCCATTTTCTTAATTTAAAACCCGACCCCCATTCCGTTAAAACACCCCCTTAGGCCATTTTTTATCATATTTTTCTGATAACTAGAGTGAGAGAATGAGCTTTAGAGTGAGAACGTGATCCTCGTCCAATACCCCTCAATACTTGCTTGAAATTTGAAGATTTATCAATGAAAGAAATCAAGGCCTGCACTACAAAGGTAAGAACCTATACCTCGTACTCTAAATTCACAAATCTTGTAAAAAGGGAATAATTGGAGTAGTAAATATTGGGTGTGGGGAGGGGTAAGTTTCTTGCATGCATGTATCCCTAAAGTAGGAAGGAAGGTTGTAAACTAGAGATGGGTGGAAAATGGTAGAATGTTTCATAAAAAGACCTAAGAATAATAATGCACACCTAGTGTTTGGCAAAATTCTCTAATGAGCTAGAGTTACGACCATTCTACTAGTTTCGGGTTCAATTTTCTTATATGGTTAGAACGAATTGAATTTGCTAAAAACGGGATCTAAAAGCTGTAAAGAAAACTCAATTAAGGTATGTTGGCTAAACTTTCTCTCTCGGAATTGAATTCCACAATATTTCTGTAATGTTTAAGTATGGCCGGCTCAAAATCCCTACATCTACCCCCTATAAACATATAAACTCGACTATTCCGAATGAGCTTTATATGAAAAGTTAGATGTTTAAAGTATGGTTTGTTTATTAAGTTGGTATGGCTTTGAGTCGTATGGTAAATGAAAACTAGTATACCAATTGGGTTAGGAAAACTCGATATGCTTAATACTCCTAATTGCTCCTATGTGTGCTTTATGACTTGATTGAGTATGTCTCGTTGTTAATAATCTATAAAGATGTTTGAAAATGAATTAAATGAATTGGGCCACTGCTTGTTTATTACTTTGATGTGTGTTCTTATTGTTGGTTGGTACGTCTCTTTCTTTGAGAAAAACCCTTTGCGTTAAAAGTTCCATTATTAACGCACTTGAGGTATATGATTTTTGGAGTGTCCTATACGCTGGTATTTGGTGGTGATCCTTGAAATTAAATGGAGTGAAAGTCTAGGATATAAAGAAAATGCGGCCATCGTGCCATGAATAATGAAACTTGTGAAAGGCCTAAAGAGCTAATAGAACATTGTTATGGTGAGAGGTTGAAAATGCTAATAAAAGAGTTGTAAAATGTGAAAGGTTCTGAGATGAATACATTTCTATATATGTGTTACCTTTGTGTACAAATGGAGTATAAAAAATATTTTTGGGAGCATCATTAGCAAAATCGAGGAAGGGTAGGTCATAAGGCCCACACATTAAACTACATGTGTCGGTGTAGGGTGGATTGTGATTCGGGATGAAATTGTGATTATTCCCCTAAATTGGGATGAAACTGGTACCTATGAATTGGAAAAGAAAAAGCCAACCCACACGGCAGATATGGGAAGGCAGCCTAGCTGATCGGGTGGAGATCAGACTCCATGTTGAGCACATGGTGGTACTACTCTTGTAACAAATTTCGTTCGCATCATATATCAAACCACATTATCCGTGGTGAGATGGCCTAGCCAATCGGACGTGATCGGACTTCGNTTGAGAGTCGAATTGGACTTGGATTTTGAAATAAATCACATATATAGACTCGTGGGATTATGTGTAGTCCGAATATACCCTTGGACCTGGGCTTCAATCGGGCGGGCCCTGGGTTAACTTTTGTTGACTTTTGAGAAATTTTGTAAAGATCGTAGCTTTATCTACCGTATTTGATTTCTCTTGCAGTGTTTGATGTTATTAAACCGATTTGTTAGATTTGAGCCGAGAGAAGGAGAATTGTAAAGGAAAAGTTATTGTGAGTGTTGATTTGGCCTAGTTGAGGTAAGTATATTGCCTAACTTTGTGTGGGGGAACTACCCCATATGGATTGGTTTGATTGCACTATTTGAAAAACGTGGAAGACGTGTATATGAGGTGATGAGTTTGTACATGGCCTTATATGTGAAATTTGACCGGTTTAGACCCTTTGACCGATTGAGCGGTGGGCTATGTGTGGTTGCGGTGTTAGAATTGTTGTCATGGAGATATTGTGGAATATGGGCACATGTGGTGCAAGTTGTTATATTGTGATGTTATATTATTGGCGCATGTGGGGTTGTTGAGAGGATTATCGGGGTATTTTGCATATGAGTTCATCCGTGCAATGTTATTATTGATATATGCACATGCGGCGAGACACGCACACTAATAATATCCCAGGAGAGAACCCAATATACATACACACACACACACACACACACACATATATATATATATATATATATATATATATATATATATATATATATCTATGTGTGTGTGTGTGTGTGTGTGTGTGTATACTATTTTCGTACTTTGGAAATCGTTATGTTTCAATTGGTTATTTGGATATTGTTGATTGCATCTTGTTGTTCTCTATGTGTTGCCTTTGCCTGAATGGACATTCTATTATGAAACATGACATTTAGATATATATACTTGTAATATTCGACAGTACTAACGTCCTTTTTGCCGGGGCGCTACATCTTTAAATATATGTAGGTGGTTCCATAGTAGTCAGTGTTGGTCGTAGCTAGTGGCGCACCCTCTTTTCATCCGACTTGGTGAGCCCCACTTCATTTAGGGTTCTTGTATCATTTGTTTTTGTGTACTTTGTATTTTAATGTATATATGGAGCCTTATTGCTGGCATTTCTACATTACCCTTCAGTTGTATTTAGACGCTCCATAGACAGGTTGTGGGTGGTGTTTAATATTGGAAAGTAAAATCAGAAATATCGATATTTGGAAAATATGTTTTTCATAATATCTATAAAAATTGTAATATTTTTGAAATTATGGTTGAAACTGCTAATTGAAACAAAATGGAAGTTGTGAATGAAATATTTACCAATTACAATTAATGGAGTTCATCTCCTCTTTATTCATGAATTAGTTTGGGTAGAATGAGACCTAACAGGCTTTCTCAGTCGGGTTTTCTCGGTTGAGAGCTAGTCGCGCTCCACGGTCTTTGGGGCGTGACATTCACTATGCATGAAAACTTTCAGTTCACTTCCAATTGACTGCTACACATATAAATAACATTATTAAGCTCAAGTCTCAAATATTCACCCATAAATTAATCACAGAATACTCACAAATATTCACACACACATGGAACAATTGCTTTCTAGTTAACTCTCCCTTCCATACAATTCACTCACGGTTACTAATTAATCGCACAATTACTCTCGTAGCCTTACCCTGAAGTACTACTCGCATATTCAAAATAGATTAACACCTATATCTTTATATGGAATGAATTTATCAAGAATGCATTAAGATTACGATATATAATTAAGCATGGTGGCTAGGTATATTCCTATCCTAACCACAAATCTGCCCCCCCCCTAAGTGTTAAGATCATGCTCTTTTCAATTCTTCTCTAATATAAACACGACTTTCCCAAGCATACGATAGATAGTAAATAGAACCTAATTTTTGGCCAGACAATTAAGCAATTAATCACAGAATTGAAGAAACAACCATATATTAGTAAACTATAATCAAGGATAAGTCAACGTTAAACAACAATATTCATAGCTAAATTACAAAGCAATAAGTATGTGTTTTAGCCATTCATGATAGTATCAAACAAATTCATTAGTGTTCAATAATTGAAAATACTAAGAAAAAATGAAGAAATCTGAGATCTCTTCGCTCCTGATGTATTTATAGAGGCTAGGGTTTGTTGGGCGAATTGGGCTTCTCCTAATTCGGATATGAGAAGCTGAAAATTCTCTACTTCAGTCCCAGTCTCGTTAAATGACCCTACCTTCGATGTTCGGGACTTTTCTAGTTTCTTTAGCTCCGGTCCCGGACTCGCGAACTGACCTTCGCTTTGTTGTCCGGGACCTGGGCACCAAACTTATAATTTGTCCAGATTCTTCCTTGTTTTACTTTACTATGCATGAAAACTTTCTAAATCACTTCCAATTGACTCCTACACATATAAATAACATTATTAAGCTCAAGTCACAAATATTCACCCACAAATAAACAAAATCAAGGTATAATGCAAGGTAAATTACATGCAAAAACATGGATTTTTATCCACACCACTCCTTCAATTCTTTCATCTCTAGCGGGGCCATACAGTATGGCGGAATGGAGATGGGATGGGTGCTTGAAGACAAATCAATACAGAAGTCAATATCTCTTTCAGGTGCAATCCCCGACAGGTCTACAGGAAATACCTATGGAAACTCACGAACAACTAATACTGAATCCACGGAAGGAACCTACGCACTAGAATCGCGGACATAAGCCAAATAAGCTAGACACCCTTTCTCGACCATATGTAGAGCCTTCACATAAGAGATAACCCTTATGGTAGAATGGCCAGAAGTCCCTCTCCACTCTTATCGAAGAAACCCAAAAAGTATAAGGTCACTGTCTTGGCGTGACAATCCAATATTTCATGGTAAGGTGACAGCAAATCCATACCCAAAATGACTTTAAAATCAACCATATCGAGAAGTAGAAGATATACGCTAGTCTTAAGACTCCCAATAGTAACCACACATGAACGATACACACGATCTACAATAATAGCATCTCCCACAGGTGTGGACACATACACATGAGCACTAAAAGAATCACGAGGCACAACCAAATATGAAGCAAAATAGGATGACACATAGGAATAAGTAGAACCCGGATCAAATAGAACTGAAGCATCTCTACTGCAAACTAGAATAGTACATGTGATAACAGCGTCATATGACTCAGCCTCAAGCCTGGCTGGGAAAGCATAACATCGGGGATGGGCCCTACAACTCTGAACTACATCCCTGAGACGGCTTCTAACTGGCTGGCATCCACCTCTAACGGCCTGACCTCCACCTCTAACAGTATGGCCTCTACCTTTGGCTAGCTGAGCAGGCGCTGTAGCAACTAGTTTTGGGACCATGGCACGAGAACCCTGATGTTGTGGCATACCGCCCAATAATCTCGGGCAGGTCCTCCTGATATGGCCATAGACACCATACTCAAAACACCCATCCTGGTTCTATGGCTGTGGAAATTGAGATTGACCTGAACGGGCCAGATAACCACGGAAATAACTCTGAATAGGAGGTGCACTGATAGGAGCTCGCGGCGCACTATAAGCTGGCTACCGAGAATGAGGCTCATAAGGACCATGACTCCCTAAAGCACTGTGGGTGCCTGGAGTGCTGAATGAAACGGCCTTGGAGGATGGCCTCTACCAAATGTACCTCTTCCTCTAGATAAGGCACCACTTAACCCACCAGAATGATGAGGCCTCTTGTCAGACCCCTGACCTCCCCCCGTGAAAGAACCATCTCGACTCACCTGGCGACATTGGTAGCCTTCTGAAAAGAAATCTCACTCCCGGTATCCTTGGCCATCTGCACCTTGATAGGCTGAGCAAGTCCCTCAATAAAAATCCAATCTCTCTTTCTCTCGTTAGGAAGTAGAAGAATAGCATGATGGGCCAGATCCACAAAACGGGTCTCGTACTGAATAACAGTCATACTGTCTTTTTAGAGACGCTCAAACTGACGACGATACTCATCTCGCAATGTGATAAGGAGGAACTTCTTTAGGAAGAGTTAAGAGAACCGGTCCCAAGTAAGAGCAGGCGACCCAGCTGGTCTGGTCAACATAGAATCCTTCCACCATTTCTTGGCAGAACCCGTCATTTGAAATGCGGCAAAATCAACCCCATTGGTCTCCACTATACCCATGTTCTGAAGCACCTCATGACAGTTGTCAAGATAATCCTATAGGTCCAATGAAGGTGCACCACTGAAGTGAACTGGAAAGAGCTTAGTAAACCTGTCCAATCTCCATAAAGCCTCAGAAGAAATGGCAAGTCCATCACCGGCCTGTGCCACAATAATTGGCTGAACTACCCCAACTGTCGGGCTACTAGAATTTGATACTGGGGAGCCATCTTCTCCGAGTGTGAGTAGTGGGATTCTTTGCTCCACCCCCAACTCGAGAGGTGGATGGTGCCATAGGAAATGTACCGGCATGGACCACACTCTCTATAAGTCCCACCAAATGGGCTAGAGCGTCATGACGCACTGGGTGGAGACGAACCCCTCCGGGACCTATGCTGGTCTAACAGGCACAGTCTAGGCTGGAACCTCCTCATCAAACTCCACCTAGGGCTCCACTGATAGTGGTGCTACTCGAGCTCTGGGGTAAGCTCTGCCCCTACCTCGACCTCTGGCGCGGCCTCGACCTTGGCCTTGACCTCTGCCCCTCGTAGGAGCTGCCACTGGGGGCTCCGTCTGCTGTCCAGCTGAAGACGTAGCACATATTCTCACCATATTCGGAAGGACCAGAATAAAAGAGTTCAATCAGCAATGATAGGATAAAATCGCACGACAGAGAAGAATAGAAGTGAAATTGTTCCTAAACTTCATAGCCTCTGGAAGATACGTACAGACGTCTCTGCACCTGTCCCCCGGAATCTACTAAGCTTGCTCGTGAATGGTGAGACACAAGAAACTTAGTGCTCTGATACCAACTTGTCACGACTCAAAATTTCCATATTCCGGACCGTGATGGCGCCTAACATTTCACTTGTAGGTAGGCCAACGTTAGAGAACCGTTAAGCCAATTACTATTCAATTTCAATAAATAAAGTCAATTAAGCCAAAATGAAATAAAAATGAGAGTGAAATAATATAAATTCCCTTGATATTTGCTACAATCCGGATGTGGAGTCAGAACTCACGAGCTTTTAGGATTTTCTACCAACAAAGTTTGAAATAAATACAATTGTTTTAAATGAAAAGACACAGCAACATAGGGGAAATAAAAGGGGACTTCAAGGTCTGCTGATACCAGCAGATCTATCTCGAGTCTCCAATGAGTAAATCCAAGCTACTACGCTTGTCAAGACCCAATTCCTAACTCAGGTCGCGATGGCGCCAAACACCGCCGTCAGACAAGCCAACCATTATTTACTAGTGATTTCAGATAGTTTGCCGAAACATTTTTTCAACACTTTCTTAACTTAGTTTTGAGACATTAAGAAGAAATGGATAACTTGGGCAGATTTTATGCAAAATAAAAAAGCATGAAGTCATAATTAACAATTACATCCCAAAATAAAGTCTACTAGCGTGTGTGTGCCTGGAACTAGTGTCACAAATCTACAGGCATATAGTAGAATAATACCCAAAAGAATGGAAGTATGTCCTACTGTCAAGTAAGTATAGAAAGAAATAACAAAAGGATAGCCCCAAAGTGCTACTGGGAATCGCCAAGGAGAGCAGCTCAACGTGAAGCCTGGACTAGTAAAACTCAGGAACGAGCTCCGGACTGGATCCCAGATGCACCTGCCTCAGAACCTGTACAATTAAGTATAGAGCGTAGCATGAGGACATAAACAATATGCACCTAGTAAGTATCCCGTCTAAACTCGGAAAGGTAGTGACGAGAGGTCGACTTGACACTTACTAGGGTCCAAACATTGTATTTATGTGATAATTTAAAAGAGGACAACAAGTAAGCATGGATAGTAAGAAAAATAAATATCGAATCGTAATAAAATCCAAATATGTAGTGAAGCATAAATTTACAAGTTTTCAGTTCGATCCCCCTGGATAATTCACCGCTCAACATTCATAAACAACATCAGGCAAATAGCATGCGCATAGTGGAATAAGGACATCTGGCATGATCCAACATACTAATAATAATTGTGCACTGCCGAAGGGTCGAACGGCGCAAACCATAGATGCATCTATCAATACCCGTCGTGGCGTACGGCCGCTCCCATGAGAGTAGGCGAAAGAATCACTCCGCTCGCGGGATATAAATTGCGAAGAGGTCGCATGCAAACACAACATCTTTCACTCAATTCCATTCAAATAACAATTCCTTTAACACATCAACTTCTCGGCTTTCTTAAAAACAAAGTTGCATACGATGAAGTTACAAAGCATATAACTCAATTTAATGGAATTCACATGGAAAAGTGTGGGACTAACTATCCGGACATAACAATAAAAGTCACTACGCATGGGCTCTCGTCACCTCGCACTTATTTAGTCCCCCTCAACAATGACACATAATAATTTGATTCACCTATGGGGAAAATTCCCTCTTACAAGGTCATAAAGGAGACTTACCTCGTGTCAAGCCTACTTGCCGGGTCAAGAACACGCCCGAAACTCCAAATTCGTTGCCCAAGGACTCGAAACTAGTCAAAGGTGGCAGAAATAAATCAATCTATACTCAAAAGTATGAAATTTCCCTATTTAAATTATTATTTCAACCTAAAGTGCAAAATCACAAAATACACCCACAGGCCCACATCCTCAGATTCTAGAAATTTCCGGAGGAAAGACTTACCCATAGCCTAAGGATCGATATTATATGGTTTTTGTACGATTCCGTAACACATTTCTTGGAAATTTCCCTTTTTTTTCAAAAACCTAGGTTTTACTCTAAACCCATGATTTTCACTAATTTAAGGTGTTAATCTACCTAGGAATTCAAGTATTAAGCTAAGTTTATAGTAGGATTTACTTACCTTACAGTAGCTAGGTCGAATCTCTCCTTTGCAAGCTCTCAAAATCGCCCAAGTTGAAGAAAAATGGTTCAAGAATTTCTAAATCCTGTATTTTAAACAACCTCACTGCCTTCAGGTTTTTTGCACCTGCGGCTCGAGGACCGCACCTGCGAGAAAAATCTCGCACCAACGGAAAATGGGAAGGGGGCCGGTGGTCGCACCTGCGGAAGGGAGTCCGCACCTGCGGCTCCGTTTCTACGGGAAATAGCCCGCACCTGTAGAACTGGGCAGCCCCCTCTGAGGCTACACCTACGATGCGTTGACCGCACCTGCGGTCTTCGCACCTGCGGCTGGTCCTTCGCAGGTGCGATCGCACCAGATCTGGTGCACCAACAGTCCTTTAAGGCTTGTTTTTGCCTCACGCGATGCCTGAATGGCATCCGGGCCCACCCGAGACCCTGTCCACATATACCAGCAAGTCCTAAATCATAATACGGACTCGCTCGAGCCTTCGAAACGTCTGAAACAACGCTAAATCTAAAAATCATACCCCAAAACCTATTGGATCAAACTTAAGAACTTTGAGTTCTTGAATTCCCTTTCAATACGCCGAAACATACCTATACTACTCGGAATGATACTAAATTTTGCGAGCAAGTTATAAATGACATAACGGAACTATTCTCGGTCTCGAAATTCCGTTTGCACCTTGATAACACAAAAACACGTTACAAACCTCAATTTGAACTTAAAGAAATTCTTACTTCACTATTTAGCGCCAAAACACTCCCGGGTCATCCAAAACCCATTCCGAACACACGCCCAAGTCCGAAATCATCATACGAACCTACTGAAATCTTCAAATCTCAATCCCGAGGTCGTTTACCAAAAATTTTGACCGAAGTCAAACTTGACCTTTAAGGCCAACCTTCAGGAACTAAGTGTTCCTATACCACTCCAAACTCCTCCAAACGTCGAACCACCCGTCCCCGCAAGTCATATGTCACGACCCAAACCGATGGGCCGCGACTGGCACCGGTACCTTACTCGACCGAGTACCAACGTAACGTATCATCCTTATTACATCATCATATACACGTGACATACGGGCCTAATAGGCCAACATAATTATTTATAAGCTCAAAATATAGGCCGACAATACCGTACAACTTCCACGTATACGACATATGTCTACAAGCCTCTAAAAGTACATAATTGTGATAAAGGTTGGGGTAGAATCCCGCCATACCAAACAATACCCGTCTAAATCATACTAACCAAACAAGCGAATCCGAAGCAAATGGAGCGCACCAACATCTTCCGCGAGCCAATAACCTACTTGGAGGTCTCTCGACCTGTATATTGGGACCTGCGGGCATGAAATGCAGCGTCCCTAGGCAAAAGGGACGCCAGTACGAATAATTTACCGAGTATGTAAGGCCCATAAGTAAGTACATAAGAGACATGGAAGAAATATAGAGCACATGACTCAACCTGTAAGCCTGAATAGTTTTGTAAATCATAAATTACTTTTAGAGTCATGCATATGCATATGAATGTCATGTCGTGCATAGGTACATGTTTCATAACATCACCAGCCTCTAGGACATCGCATCATATCATATCGGCCACTGTGGACAAAATCATCATCGTATACCAGCTAATCAGGTGGTGGTGCGTATATAACGCCATAAAATTTCCCATATCCCATATACATATATATATACATACATATATACGTGTATATAACACCGTTTGAATATACATACATATATATGCGTATATAACGCCGTTAGAACCATATTTCAGCCACTGTGGGCAACATCATCATCATATACCAGCTGATCAGGTGGTGGTACGTGTATAACACCGTAACCTTTTCCCGTATCCCATATACATATATTTGCATATATACGCGTATATAACGCCATCTGGTCATGGGTCAATGTGCATATGTAAATGCATGAAATGCATATGAAATACGTCAATAAAATCTCTCGGTACGTCATAAGGCCATTATGCCTCTGATTAATATCATGAAATAAACTTTACCAACATACGTATTTTCGAGACCCATGAACAGAAGATAATAATAATTCACATGGGGAATCAAGAATATAGACACCCCTAGTATTTTTATGAATAGAGTAATTTATGGAAACCATGAGTTTGCTCGTTTCTTCCGTATAATTTTGACCATGCCAAAAGAAAGAAGGGATAGCCTTAACATACCTGGAGTAGGGAAAAATCCGTATAATATTCTTGGAAAAGATTGCACCGTACTCCTTTAAAATTGCAAAATTTTTATGTTGCTATAGTTATAACAATTCTCGTTGGAATTATTTGAAAGAATTTTGTTGGGATCTTTTTCAGTTGAAGCTTAGCGTCTGGTTCTTGAATATTTGAATTATGAAGAAATACTTATAAGTTAATTTTGTTATTCTCTGTGCAAAACTCCAAATGAACCAATCTTTAAAGGAGACCCAAATTTTATATACAACTTGCATGTTTACACGTTAGATAGCCACTAATCTTCATGTGACTACTTAGTCATTGGCTTTGTGAGTTTCCTTGCCGCCACGTGTTATCTCACAATTTAATAATTAACTAGGTAATGTCCTATTACCCGATAATTAACTAATAACCCGCATAATTAGGAATTACCTCAACTTACATAAAAATACTACTTAATTTTAATATACTTTATACATCATACTATCGTGGTCATTGTCACGCCCCGAAATCCCGGCATCGGGCCGTGATGGCGTCTAACGTTGAATCCACTAGACAAGCCCACGTGTATAGATAAACTAGCATATTAACATCAATTTAATAGGATAAACTAAACGGTTCACAATTTAACAGTGGAAATAAATATGGTTTCAAGCTAAATAAGGACAACATAATACAACGACGCGCAAATTTTTTTTTCCCAAAACCTGGAATCACAAACTGTCTACAAGAGTGTTAAATACAAGTCTGAAAGGAAATACATGATTGTCACTGAAAACTAGGGAAAAACAAGATAGAAGTGAAGACAAAGGGATGGAAGAGACGACAAGGCCCACGAACGCCAGCGGGTATACCTTGAAGCCTCTATGATAGGTTGGAAGACACTCCCACTAATGATGTCCACTGGGTCCGGTTGCGTAATCTGCACAACATAAAGAAGTGCAGGTGTAGCATCAGTACAACCGACCCCATGTATTGAGTAAGTGTCGAGCCTAACCTCAACGAAGTAGTGACGAGGCTAAGACACGACAACAAAGTGTACCTGTGCAGTTCAATAGTATAGCAGAAACTAAACAAGAATACAATTATGGAAGAACATGCTGGGGGTAAGAGATAACAAATACTGAAATGACAGAAACAAAAACAACACTCTAAAATGAATGAAAAATAATAACGGTAAATGACAACATAGATTAAATAGTGAAAGATGCGGCACAGCATGTCCCCTCGTGCATAATAATAATATAAAACATGGCACAGAATGTCCCCTCGTGCATAATCAATATAAGCATGGCACGGAATGCCCCCTCGTGCATAATTAATATAAGCATGGCACGGAATGTCCCCTCGTGCATAATAAATATAAACATGGCATGAAATGTCCCCTCGTGCATAATCAATATAAGCATGGTACAGAATGTCCGCTCGTGCATAATAAATATAAACATGGCACGGAATGTCCCCTCGTGCATAATAAATATAAACATGGCACGGAATGTCCCCTCGTGCATAATAAATATAAACATGGCACGGACTGTAAAGTTCACAGAAGGTTGGGAAATAGTATGCCCGATTCACGATTTCACAATTTGAGCCAATGCTCCAAGGATGTAATTATCTCATACATTAACTTGAGCCAATGCTCCAAAGATGTTTAAAGATTACAATTCCATTCACATGCCCTTTACAACGTATAGAAATCCTCAATTAGGCATAGAATTACAACAAAGTCAGAATATTCACAATATATGGACTCACAGTCATGCTAGACACCAATGTATAGATACTCGTCACCATGCCTATACATCATATTTGACAATTAGCAAATAGAAAATAATACTCAACTCCTATTCCCTCAGGCTAAGGTTAGACCAAACACTTACCTCGGGTCCAAAGTATAGCAATCAACCCTCTAACACCGCCTTTCCTTTAGAATTCGACTCCGGAATGGTATTATCTAGACATAATCAACTCAACTATATTAATAAGGATCCAATGATTCAATTACATGGCCTAATTATCCATTTCCTAGCATTTTTCCAAAATTATCAAAATTTGAACCCGGCCCCGCTCGCTAGGATTGTTGAAATTGTCGAAGGGAACACTCACCCAAAGCCTAAGGATCATAAATATATGATTTTTACTTGATTTCATGGCCAATTCACAGAAAATCCTAAAGTGGTCATAAGTTCTAGGTTACTGCCCAATTTCTTGAATTTTTGCACTAGTTATGTAGTTAATTAGGCTAGGATGCATGCATGAAACTAATTTTCGGGTAGAGTTCACTTACCTTATGGGACCTGGTTGAAAGCTCTTAAAAGCTCTTAAAAATGGAAGAAATCGCCTAAGGAAGAAGATGGAAAATGAGAAAAATAGGTTGAAAACCCGTATTTAAAACTCACTGCCTGAACAGTGATCTCGCACCTGCGGCTCTGGGGATCGCAACTGCGATCTCGCACTTGCGATCTCGCACTTGCGAGAGGAATCACGCACCTGCGGAATTGGACTAGGGGGTTTGGGATCGCACCTGCGAGAAATGCTCCACACCTACGATGGTTGGCCAGGTCACTGGTGTTCGCACCTACGATGCCTAGAACCGCACCTACGGTCTCGCACCTGCGATGATGGGCAACCGCACATGCGGTCACACTAGAGCAGGTGCTCCAGCAGCCTTGTTTGCTGGTTTTTAGCCCCGTTAGGTGCCCGAAAGGCCCCTGGGCCCACCCGAGCCCTAGTCTAAATATACCAACGAGTCCCAAATCATATTACGGACTCGCTCGAGTCTTCGGAGCATTCAAAACAACGCTAAAACTCAAAATCACACCCTCAAACCTCAAGAACCAAACTTAGGAATTTTAAGGTTTCTAAATTTCGCTAACAACGTGCCAAAATGACCTATACAACTCGGAATGATACCAAATTTCACAGATAACTCCCACAATATCCTACGAACTTATCCGTATGATTAAATTGCCAAAACCACATCATATACATCGAATTAGGCCTCAAAGTCCATGAATTCTATCAAATTTCATAAAACATCAAATTTTCCATTTTAAGTTTGAAACTCGTCAAACGAAATGTGATTTCAACAAAACGTCACAAAAAGTGTTTATACCATATATATGACCTGTACCGAGCGCCGGAACCAAAATACTGGCCCGATACCATCACTTTCTAATCAGATTTCATTTTCAATTTCCTTAAATATTTTCAGAAAACAATTTTACTCAAAAAATTCATTTCTCGGGCTTGGGAATTCGGAATTCGATTCCGACCATACACCCAAGTCCTATATTTTCCTACGGACCCTCCGGGACCGTCAAATCATGGGTCCGGGTCCGGGTCCATTTACCCAAAATGTTGACCGAAGTGAAATTTATCCATTTTAATATCAAATATTGGCATTTTTTCACAAAATTTCATATTTAAGCTGTTCGGATGCACGCCCCGACTGCACACGCAAATCGAGGAAACTACGAATGAGGTTTTCAAGGCCTCGGAAGTACGAAATAGGTAATAAAATAGGTGATGACCCCCTTTGGGTCGTCACATCTCCACCTCTAAAACAACCGTTCGTTCTCGAACGGACAGAAGAAAGACGTACCTTAGTCGGGGAGTAAATGAGGGTGACAGCTCCGCATATCAGACTCGGACTCCCAGGTCGATGCCTCAGGAGGCTGACCTCTCTACTGAACACGAACAGAAGGGAAACCCTTGGATCTGAACTGACGAATATGCCCTTCTAGAATAGCTATCGGCTCCTCCTCATAAGATAAGTCCTTGTCCAACTGGACAGTGCTGAAATCTAACATGTGGGCTAGATTTCCGTGATACCTCCGAAGCATGGACACATGAAAAACTGGATGTACGGCTGATAAGTTAGGTGGAAATGCAAGTCTAAGCCACATCCCCCACTTAATCAAGAATCTCAAATGGACCAATGAACCTAGGGCTAATCTTGCCCTTCTTCCCAAATCTCATCATGCCCTTCATAGGCGACACTCGGAGCAATACTCGCTCACCAACCATGAAATCCACATCTCGAACCTTACGATGTGCATAACTCTTTTGCCTGGACTGCGCTATACAAATCCTATCCTGAATGATCTTGACCTTATCCAAGGCCTCCTGAACCAAATTTGTACCCAACAACGGAGCCTCCCCCGGCTCAAACCATCCAATCGAAGATCGACACCGCCTACCATATAAAGCCTCATAAGGAGCCATCTGGATACTCGACTGGTAGTTGTTGTTGTAGGCAAACTCTGCTAAAGGAAAGAACTAATCCCATGATCCTCGAAAGTCAATAACAAAAGCTCGGAGCATATCCTCCAATACCTGAAGAGTTCGCTCGGACTGTCCATCCGTCTGAGGATGACATGTTGTGCTCAACTCCACCTGGGTGCCTAACTCTCGCTGAATTGCTCTCCAGAAACGCGAGGTAAATTGCGTGCCTCAGTTAGATACTAGCACACCATGAAGGCGAATAATCTCTCGGACATAGATCTCAACTAACCTCTCGGATGAATAGGAAACTGCCACAAGAATGAAATGCGCTGACTTGGTCATCCTATCAACAATGACCCAAACTGCATCGAACTTCTTCCGGGTAAATGGAAGTCCAGTAACGAAGTCCATAGTGATCCTCTCCCACTTCAAATCGGGAAGCTCAATCCTCTGAAATAAACCACCAGGCCTCTGATTCTCATACTTAACCTGCTGTCAATTCAAACATCGCACCACATACGCCACAATATCCTTCTTCATTCTACGCCGCCAATAATGCTGCCGCAAATCCTGATACATCTTCGCGACTCCCGGATGAATAGAGTACCGGGAACTATGGGCTTCATTTAAAATCAACTTTTGAATCCCATCAATATTGGGCACACAAGCTCGCCCCTGCAATCTCAAAACGCCATCGTCATCTAAGGTCACCTGCTTGGCGTCTCTGTGCTGCACCGTGTCTCTAAGGACACACAAATGGGGATCATCACATTGCCGATCACAGATACGCTCCAATAATGAAGAACGAGCGACCGTACAAGACAACACTCGACTACACTCAGAAATATCCAACCTCACAAATCGATTGGCCAAAGCTTGAACATCTAAAGCAAGCGGCCTCTGACTGACCGGAATAAAAGCAAGACTGCCCATGCTAGCTGACTTCCTACTCAAAGAATTGGCCACCACATTGGCCTTCTCCGAGTGATATAAGATGGTAATATCATAATCCTTCAACATCTCTAACCACCTTCTCTGCCTCAAATTCAACTCCTTTTGCTTGAACAATTACTGAAGACTCTTATGATCCGTGAACACCTCACACGCCACGCCATACAGATAGTGCCTCCAAATCATTAATTCTTGGACAATGGATGCCAACTCCAAATCATGCACTGGATAGTTCTTCTCATGAATCTTTAACTGCCTCGAAGCATAAGCAATGACCTTGCCATCCTGCATCAATACTGCACCAAGCCCAATACGGGAAGCATCGCAATAGACTGTATAAGGCCCTGAATCTGTGGGAAAAACCAATATCGGTGCCGTAGTCAGAGCTGTATTAAGCCTCTGGAAGCTCGCCTCACACTCGTCCGACCATCCGTGGGCACCCTTCTAGGTCAACCTAGTCAGCGGGGCTGCAATAGATGAGAATCCCTCCATGAACAGACAATAATAGCCTGCCAATCCCAAGAAACTCCGAATCTCTGTAGTTGATGCTGGTGTAGACCAGTTCTTGACTTCCTCAATCTTTTTCGAGTCAACTTGAATACCCTCTGATGATACGACATTGTAACGACCCGGCCGGTCGTTCCGAGAATTTAGCCCCGTTTCCTCTGTTTCTGCTTTATTTATGTGGTTCAGCTTCATTAATGTGGTTCAGCTTCATTTATGTGTGTTCGGTCGGTTGGTTCGTGTTCAGAGTGGTCATGATGAGAATTGAGGCATTTAGTCTCTTAAGTAGCCTAATAGTTGTGAAAGTCAACTGAGAGTTGACTTATTGGTGAACGACCTCGGAATGTGGATTTTATGGCTCGAATAGCTTCGTTAGGTGATTTGGGGATTAAGAGTGTGTTCTGAATATTTTTGTGATGTCCAGTGTAGAATTAGGCTTAAATTGGCGAAAGTTAATTTTTGGCGATTTTCGGTCGGCAGTGGAAAATAGGCTATCGAGGTCGGAATGGAATTCTGGAAGTTGGAACGGTTTTGTAATGTCATTTTGGATATGTCTGCAAAATTTCAGGTTAATTGGAGATGTTTTGGTTGGTTTCGGCGTAGTTGGCGAATTTTAGGAGTTTCAAAGTTCTTAGGCTTGAATTTGATGAAAATTTGGTGTTTTCGTGTTGTTTTTGGTGTTTCGAGGGCTTGACTAAGTTGGAATATTGCGACGGGGTGTGTTGGTATATTTGGTTTGGGCCCCGAGGGGCTCGGGATTGATTTCGGATGGTTGACGGGAAGTTGGAGTGATTTTTGGAAATCTGCTGTGCTGGTTTGCTGGTGTTTTCGCACCTGCGAAAGGGGAGTCGCAGGTGCGGTTGCGCAGGAGCGGAGAGAAAGGTTTCAGGTGCGAGTTTTTCCTGTGTAGGGAATGGTCCGCAAGTGCGCACCCTAGGACCACAGGTGCGGGTCCGCAGGTGCAGCCAATTGTCCGCAGGTGCAGAAATGCCTGTGCAGAACAGTATAAAAAGCACCCCTCCACGAAATTTATTAGTTTTCATCAATTTGAATGCGGGAGGAGTCCATTGAAGGTGGTTTTAAGAGAGAATTTCAAATTTCTTCAGAAAAGGTAAGTTCTTTTGTTGTTAATCCCGTTCCTATGCTATTCTGTTAAGATTAGGCTTGAAAATTTAAGGATTTGGGTAGGAAAAAGTTTGAAAAATGGAAGGAAAGAATTGGGATTTCTTTTGAGGTTTTGGAATGGCAATTGTTGTCCGATTTTAGTGTTATTGGTATGTATAGAATCGTGGGAGGACGAGGTTTCTAATGATGTAAAAATTATTGAATTCCGATATGTTGGCCCAGGGCTCGAGTTTGGCCGAATTTCGAGATTTTTGGTTAAATTGATAATTTTCGATTGGGTTGTGTTCCTTCAGTTTATATTAATGATGTTGAACTGGTTTTGGCTAGATTCGGAGAAATCGGGAGCCAATTTATGGGGGCAAAGTCATAGCGGACTAGTGTCACGGCCCGGTAGAGGTAAGTAATGGTCTTAAATCTTGTCTTCAGGGTATGGAACCCCGGACTGCATTATTTTCTCACTGAATTTAGAATGGCGCACATGTCGGATGACAAATATGTGGCACGTACTGATTTTTGGATTGGAATAGGTCCTCTCCGCGGCAACTAATGAGTTGCATATTTACTCAAAATCTTTTGTTAAATTATGTTCTAATGATTTGTGAAATATTTGGGCTGTAAGCCGTGTTTGGGGCCCTTTGAGGGCGTTTTACTGTTGTTTTCCTCACTACCTGTTGATGATTTTACTCAGCATCATTGTGCATACTGTTTTATGTGAAACTCAGCCTGATTTACACTACATGAGCATTAAAATGATGTTTTTAGGTCGAGTACCCCGTTCTATTACTTTGCCCGAGGGGCTTTTCGAGTGGTTCCACCGAATGTGGCCGAGGTCCAAGAGTGATGGTGAGGTGCTGAGTGATATTAGCGGTTGGGCTGAAGGAGCCCCTCCGGAGTCTGTACACACCCCAGTGAGCGGACCGAGTGCGAGTGATTGGGAGGCATGAGTGGCTGTGAGGTGCTGAGTGATTATGAGATGCTGAGGGATTTGAGGCATGACCGAGGGGCTTATTATGAAACATATTTTTTCCCGGGGGGCTACTTATGATTTTACTACATTCATTTGCATACCAAATCCTTGTTTTAAAGTTGTTAAAAAGGTGCATTTTTTTAAGGACTTTTGTGAAGTTGATTTCTAAGGCATGACGATTTCGTTTATCTATGTATACTATTGGAAAGTAAGGCTTTGCATATTGTGACTTGATGACATTGATTTTTATGTGATTCCTTGCTACTTAGACTTGATTTATTTCCATTACTACTGAGTTGGCGTACTCACAATACTCCCTGCACCTCTGTGTGCAGATTAAGGAGCAGATATCGAGCGTTAGCTTATATATATATATATATCGCAGCGGAGTCGGATCGTGGGGATATATAGGTAGCTGTTCAGCGTTTGCAACATCTCTATTTTCCTTTCATGTTGTATTTAGATTTGGTTCGGAGTTTTGTATCATAATACTTAATTTGGCTTATTTCACTAGATGCCCTAGGTTACATTGGAATCAATGGTCATGAGCAGGTTTAGTAGAGTCTTGCGGATCGGTACGGAGACGTCTGTACTTATCTTCGAGAGGTTGCGGAACCCTTAGGAAAAACTCATATTTTTAAAAAAAATTCTTGTCGTGCGAATCCATTGTATTCAGCCAAGAGCGTAACTCTTGAATTACTTCTGTGTATTCGAACGCGTACGAGAGCACTTGGTATCAGTTGTGCATTGACGGCTGATTTTGGCATGTTGGTAATGGGCTAGTCTTGAAGACTTGGGGCCGGATTCATTCTGTGGCTTGATTGCTGAAATTTTTGTTGTGTGGGCACATGTAATTAGGGACTTGTATGTCCGTTTGTGTTCTTGTTGATGATAATTGGTGTCTAGATGCCTGTGTGGTGGGTGTGATTTGATGGTTAGATGTGTTCAGATTGTGAATTGTGTCAAAAGAGTTGGCTGGAAATGTGGTAAGATTTATTGAGTGTTTGATTTCTTTCTCGACATGGTATGTGGCCTTGAGTTGTGAATATGTTGGAAGACCTCTCATGTTGTGTAGTTGTGGAGTGAAGCGAATTTCTCTGTTGGATTACGAGTTCCTGGTGATGTCTTTTGAATTGATCAATTGCCCCGATAACGTTCATGTATTTGATTGATGGTGTATTCCGCCCATATTAGCACTCCTTGTTATTGTATTCATTGATGGCATCCTGTCATATTCGCGCAGATGAGAGTAGCATACTCAGTATCCGAGGATGGTATTATAAGGATTCAGGGAGAAAAGGCTCCATGCCAGTTCTCCGAATGTGAATTTTGGCTCGATTCAGTAGCATTCTTGGGACACGTGGTGTCCAGTAAGGGTATCCATGTGGTCAGACATGTGTGGGTAAAGCTTCCAGAAGCTCGAGATTTCTGTGACCACCGCTCCAGTGTTAGTTCTGCCATCAGCTTCAGGTTTTTACCGCGTACTGTGGTGCCTCGAGGGTAGGCGTTGTTTTTGTTCAGAAGCAGGAGGGTGTAGTGATTGCGTGATAGTTCTGGTCTTCAAGAGTGTATGACGAGATATCAGTTGAGGCTATGAGGGCAGGGGTATCTCTTGCGGGTTGTCCTAGGACTTATGGTCCCTATGTAGTTCCGTAATAAGTTCTCTTCTACCAGTAAAAGATATATATTATAATTAGAGTTTAGATCGCTTGTGGAAGTTGACGTGACTATTGCAATGGTGGGTGCAAGATTTGGCAATTGATTTGAGAGTTAGATGGTTTGAGTCATTTAAGCTTATGGAGGATTTAGTTGAATCCCACCACAGCACGGTGGCAATGTTGATGTGTGGGCATAGTTTTGTTTGTCTTGATCCTTGGCTTTGGGCCAAGTGTGGGAGTTTGTTATTGATAAGTTCATTCCATGATTATGTGTGGTGTTGGTTTCAGTTCGAGGTATAGTGGTAAATCAATTATGACATGTAGGTATGTGGTCTGGGAATGTCACGAGTAATAGAAATTTCTTGGATATAAGTTATAATGTACTTTGTTGGGAAATTGGGTTCTATTGAATGATTTAGTGGAAATTGTAAAAGGTGTAGTGTGCGCAGTGTATGAATTTATTTGTGGCTTCGAGTAAGTGGATTACTTTCCTAGTATGTTAGTGTGCAAACGGGTCAGGTCGATTTTGTCTAACTGGTCAGTATGATTGAGATTTACGTTAGAGGATGTCAAGGCTGGTGGTATTCTACATCATCACGGATTCTACATACCGGTATCAGGAAGGTTAAGGTAATGTCTTTAGATTCTCAAGAAGTCTCTTCGGGGTAAGTTTTTCTAATGTGGTGCTTTTGGGGATATTTGAGAGAGTATTCGGCGGCTTATGAGCCTTAGACGGTATGCTTTTATGCTTGGGTCGCGTGTGGTGAGTCTTGTTTAAAATTTATGGTATTACGGCAGGAAGAAGTATCAATTTGAAGGTGAGTCAGAAGAAACTTGGGAAAACAGGGCAACTTGGTAGTAGGTCGGATCGGCATGGTAAGGGATACGATTAGTTCTTTGGGTGTTCGTCAGGTGACAAATTTTTCGGGTGTTTCCTAGCAATGCTCTTGGATTTTGGTGGCCTGCGTAGTTGGTTGAGTTAGAAGAATTCAGTCTTGATGGGTTGGTGTTGCACAAATGGGATTCCTGATAATCCCTGATGGTTTCTACCGCAATTACGGGTGCATATTTTCTTATGGCGTGTAGTGAGTTTGTTTCTAAATGGGAGTTCTTGGCTAGTTGGGTACGTAGTTGCTTGTGGCTCAGAAGGGGCCATGGATTTCCCTTATTTTTCCTAGGTTGGCATGGCGTGTGTGATATGTTGGGTAGAGTTGAGATTTACATATGTGAGGTCACGGTTCGGTTCTGGAAGGAAGTTAATAAATTCTTAGGTAGCATGGGCAATTTCAGATGACTAGGTAGATGATATCACTAATTGGTACAACCTGATAAGGGTATATATATTTCGGAAAGAGCAATGTGTTTCACTTAAGGGTACTTCATTGGTATCGCGGTGCCCTATTGTTGGTAAACGGAAGAATAATAGGGGGTATCCCTCGTGAAATGAGTGAGTATTTGGGATTTGTTATGTATTCGAGCGGTGGAGTTGTGATCAGATATGGTAATCCGTACGTTTCATTAATTTCGAGACTGAGAGTTCTCATAAACAGGATATTTGGTGGTAGTGAATTGTGAAGATGCGAGCAGAGCTAGTCGGATATTAGTATGTACCATGATTCTTTCATTCTGGACTTTTTGGTAAGTTATCTACCTGTTGTGGGTGATCCGAGTTAATTTAGGGTCACTTGTAGGCTAATATGGGTGCGTGTTCTGCACCGGGTCCGAATTGTTAGCTCCGAGTTTCTATTATTGAGAAAGGTACCATTCGATTGTGATTGAGCTTATTCATGTTCTAGAGAGATCTATGAGTTACCCTTCGGTGTTGCAAGGAGTGGTGATTATAGGTTATATGCACATATGGTGCGGTTCTAATTGGGCGTTATGGCTAGATTCGAGTAAGGTAAGTAATTGAGTGTTGCGGGCTTGAGGCGTGTTGGCTATACACCTTCTGTTTCGGGTGGCATGGTGCCGTCTGGTTTCCCCCGTGGTTATGGCAAAGCACTTTGAGTACCTGATGGCGAATTTCGAATGGTTATTGATATTGGGCAAGGTGTCTTGAAGTATTTCAAGTGGACCGGCGTTGGATGAGACCGCGCAGTGTAGCGGAGTTATGTAGGGGTATGACCTTTTGGTATCAGATTCATGTGTTTTTTTTTATTTTTACGGTGTGTGTCAGGCTGTTAGTATGATATGGTGATGGAAATTGTTAAATGGCAGGATAGTTGTGTCGTGTGGATCTTTTATATAATTTGATTACATTGGGAAGTTGATTATAAGTGCCCGAGTTGCACATGTTTTGGCTTCGAATTGTATCGATGTGTCAAATGGTTAGTGTCATGTTATCAGGGTAGTTGTGATGGATGAGAGGAGGTCATTGGACCTAGAATGAATATTTTCGGAATTTTCTACAGTATGGATGAGAGGAGGTCATTGGACAAATACCGGGAGTCGGCTTAGAAATTTGCTATAATTCCTGTTTGGGAAAGGGGGAGTTACATGCCTGACTGATCGGACGAATGGTTGTTAGTTCTATGTGCTTCTTTCATCATCGGCAGTATGTGGAAGTGTTAGAGCGAGGCATTTCTTGATAAAAGGTTATGTACCGGTATTGGGTTGTTCTGAGCAGTTATTGAGGTTAAAAGCTATTGCTATGAGAGTTGGGTCACTTGATGTATTATGAGATTTCATCTGGGGTACGTATATGGATTGATTCAGCATGTTCAGACTTGTCCAGTTTATAGTTGTGGAAATTTTGATCTTATATATCATTTCAGAAGTGGGAATTTGGTTCTAAGGTTTATGGGCCAGGATTTGGATTTCGAAATTTCAACAGTATTGTGCTATTCGACCTATATGGGATCACCCCCAAGTATGTGCAAGGTAAGCTACGTAACAGTTTGATAGTGTTGGAGAACAACTCTTGGCACGTTCGAGGACGAACGTATGTTTAAGTGGTGGAGGATGTAACGACCTGACCGGTCGTTCCGAGAATTTAACCCCGTTTCCCCCGTTTCTGCTTCATTTATGTGGTTCAGCTTCATTTATGTGTGTTGGGTCGGTTGGTTCGTGTTCAGAGTGGTCATGATGAGAATTGAGGCATTTAGTCTCTTAAAGTAGCCTAATAGTTGAGAAGGTCAACTGAGAGTTGACTTATTGGTGAACGACCTGGGAATGCGGATTTTATGGCTCGAATAGCTTCGTTAGGTGATTTGGGGCTTAGGAGTGTGTTCAGAATATTTTGTGATGTCCGGTGTAGAATTAGGTTTGAATTGGCGAAAGTTAATTTTTGGCGATTTCCGGTCGGCAGTGGACAATAGGCTATCGAGGTCGGATTGGAATCCGAAAGTTCCGGTTTCGTAATGTCATTTTGGATATGTNGAGAGTTGACTTATTGGTAAACGACCTCGGAATACGGATTTTATGGCTCAGATAGCTTCGTTAGGTGATTTGGGGCTTAGGAGTGTGTTCAGAATATTTTGTGATGTCCGGTGTAGAATTAGGTTTGAATTGGCGAAAGTTAATTTTTGGCGATTTCCGGTCGGCAGTGGACAATAGGCTATCGAGGTCGGATTGGAATCCGAAAGTTCCGGTTTCGTAATGTCATTTTGGATATGTTTGCAATATTTCAGTCTAATCGGAGTTGTTTTGGTTAGTTTTGGCGTAGTTGGCGAATTTTAGGAGTTTCAAAGTTCTTAGGCTTGAATTTGATGAAAATTTGGTGTTTTCCTGTTGTTTTTGGTGTTTCGAGGGCTCGACTAAGTTGGAATAATGCTACGGGGTGTGTTGGTATGTTTGGTTGGGGCCCCGAGGGGCTCGGGATTGATTTCGGATGGTTGACAGGAAGTTGGAGTGATTTTTGGAAATTTGTTGTGCTAGTTTGCTGGTGTTTTCGCACCTGCGGAAGGTAGTCGCAGGTGCGGTTACGCAGGAGCGGAGAGAAAGGTCGCAGGTGCGAGTTTTGCCTATGTAGGGAATGGTCCGCAGGTGCGAGGGGTTTATCGCACCTGCGATGTCGCTGGTGCGGAAGGTGCATCGCACCTGCGAAGCCGCAGGTACGGAAAGGTGGTCGCAGGCGCGAGAATTGGCCAGTTAAGTGTGTCACGCAGGTACGCACCCTGGGACCGCAGGTGCGGCCAATTGTCCGCATGTGCGGAAATGACTATGCAGAACAGTATAAAAAGGACCCCTCCGCGAAATTTATTAGTTTTCATCGGTTTGCATGCGGGAGGAGTCCATTGAAGGTGGTTTTGAGAGAGAATTTCAAAGTTCTTCAGCAAAGGTAAGTTCTTTGGTTGTTAATCCCGTTCCTATGCTATTTGGTTAAGATTAGGCTTGAAAATTTAAGGATTTGGGTAGGAAACATTTGGAAAAATGGGAGGAAAGAATTGAGATATTTTTTGAGGTTTTGGAATGGCAATTGTGGTCCGATTTTAGTGTTCTTGGTATGTATAGAATCGTGGGAGGACGAGGTTTCTAATGATGCAAACATTATTGAATTCCGAGATGTGGACCTGGGGCTCGGGTTTGGCCGAATTTCGAGATTTTTGGTTAAATTGATAATTTTCGATTGGGCTGTGTTCCTTGAGTATATATTAATGATGTTGAACTGGTTTTGGCTAGATTCGGAGCAATCGGGAGCCAATTTGAGGGGCAAAGGCATATCGGACTAGTGTCGCAGCCCGGTAGAGGTAACTAATGGTCCTAAATCTTGTCCTGAGGGTATGGAACCCCGGACTGCATTATTTTCTCACTGAATTTAGAATGTCGCACATGTCGGATGACGAATATGTGGCGCGTACTGATTTTTGGATTGGAATAGGTCCTCTCCGCGGCAACTAATGAGTTGCATATTTACTCAAAATCTTATGTTAAATTATGTTCTAATGATTTGTTAAATATTTGGGTTGTAAGCCGTGTTTGGGGCCACGTGCCGATCTGTTTAGACCCCTTTGAGGGCGTTTTGCTGTTATTTTCCTCACTACCTGTTGATGATCTTACTCAGCATCATTGTGCATAGAGTTTTATTTGAAACTCAGCCTTATTTACACTACATGAGCATCAAAATGATGTTTTCGGGTCGAGTACCCTGTTCTATTACTTCGCCCGAGGGGCTTTTCGAGTGGTTCCACCAAGTGTGTCTGAGGGACAAGAGTGATGGTGAGGTGCTGAGTGATATTAGAGCTTGTGTTGAAGGAGCCCCTCCGGAGTCTGTACACACCCCAGTGAGCGCACAGAGTGCGAGTGATTGAGTGATTGGGAGGCATGAGTGGCTGTGAGGTGCTGAGTGATTGTGAGGTGTTGAGGGATTGTGAGGCATGCCCGAGGGGCTGATTATGAAACATGGTTTTTCCCAAGGGGCTACATATGATTTTACTACATTCATTTGCATACCAAATCCTTGTTTTAAAGTTGTTAAAAATGTGCATTGTTTTAAGGACTTTTGTGAAGTTGATTTCTAAGGCATGACGATTTCGTATATCTATGTATACTATTGGAAAGTAAGGCTGTGTATATTTTGACTTCATGACATTGATTTTTATGTGATTCCTTGCTACTTAGACTTGATTTATTTCCATTAATACTAAGTTGGCGTACTCACATTACTCCCTGCACCTCTGTGTGCAGATTAAGGAGCATATATCGAGCGTTAGCTTTTATATATATATATATCGCAGCGGAGTCGGATCGTGGGGATATATAGGTAGCTGTTCAGCGTTTGCAACATCTCTATTTTCCTTTCCTGTTGTATTTAGATTTGATTCGGAGTTTTGTATCATAATACTTAATTTGGCTTATTTCACTAGATGCTCATGACATGTTGGCTCCGGGTTTTGGGTATAGTAGTACTGTATATAAAATTTTCCTATTATATTAAGAACTTTTCGTATATTGTTACGAATTGCTTGAAACTTAAATGGTGTTTTCAAAAGGAAATTTGAACACGCGGTAGTCGGCTAGCCTAGTTCCACGATAGGCGCCATCACGGCCGGTTCGGATTTGGGGTCGTGACAGACATGACCCAGGAATGCAACTGAACTCAACCAGAACTCACACTTTGAAAACTTTGCATATAGCTGGCTATCCTTCAGAGTTAGGAGAACCGCTCGGAGATGCTGATCGTGCTCCTCCTGACTGCGGGAGTATATCAATATATCATCAATGAAGACTATCACGAACGAGTCCAAATAAGGACTGAACACTCGGTTCATCAAATCCATAAAAGCTGATGGGGAATTTGTCAACCCAAACGACATGACTAAAAACTCGTAATGTCCATACAGAGTGCGGGAAGCTGTCTTAGGGACATCGGATGCCCTAATCCTCAACTGATGGTAGCCAGATCTCAAGTCTATCTTTGAAAATACCTTAGCACCCTGAAGCTGATCGAAAAAATCATCAATCCTCGGCACTGGATACTTATTCTTGATTGTAAACTTGTTCAATTGCCGGTAATCAATGCACCTCCTCATCGAACCATCCTTTTTCTTCACAAACAATACTGAAGCACCCCAAGGAGAAACGCTGGGCCTAATGAAACCCTTCCCAGGCAAATCCTGCAAATGTTCCTTCAACTCTTTCAACTCTGGCGGGGCCATGCGATACGGAGGAATAGAAATGGGTTGGGTGCCCGGAGCGAGATCAATGTAGAAATCAATGTCCCTGTCGGGTGGCATCCCCGGCAGGTCTGACGGGAAGACCTCAGGAAACTCAAGAACCACGGGTACCGAATCAATAGAGGGAACCTCAACACTAGAATCACGCACATAAGCTAAATAAGCCAAACACCCCTTCTCGACCATATGCCGAGCCTTCACGTACGAAATAACACTGCGGGTAGAATGACCAGGCATTCCTTTCCACTCCAAACGGGGCAAATCTGGAAAAGCTAAGGTCACCGTATTGGCATGACAATCCAAGATGGCATGATATGGGGATAACCAGTCCATCCCCAATATAACATCAAAATCGACCATACCTAAAAGCAACAAATCAACACGGGTCTCAAGACCCCCAATCACCACAACACAAGAACGGTGGACTCGATCGATCCTGATAGAATCACCCACTGGTGTAGATACATAAATAGGATTACTCAGCGAATCACTAGGCATGACCAGGTATGGTGCAAAATAAGAGGACATATACGAATACGTAGACCCTGGATCAAATAGCACTAAAGCATCTCTGTCACAAACTCGAATAGTACCTGCAATGACTGCATCTGAAGACTCAGCCTCTGGCTTGGCTGGAAGAGCATAACATCGGGGCTGGGCCCCACCACCCTGAACCACATCTCTGGGACGACCGACTGCTGGCTGGCCTCCACCTCTAGCGGCCTGATCTCCACCTCTATGACCTCTACCTCCACCTCTAGCACCTTTACCCTCATCTCTCGCTGGCTGGGCAAGCTGTGGAACACTTGGTGCCTGTTCTATGGCATGAGAAGCCTGATGCTGAGACCAACCAGAACCTCGGGGGCAAAACTGGAAATATGCCCCAAACCACAGCAAGTATAACAAAGCTTCTGCTGATGTGACTGATGGCTCTGGAACTGGCCCTGTCGACCCTGATAACCACCCTAGAAATTCTGAAGTGGTGGTGCACCGATAGGTGCTGGTGGTGCACCGATAGGTGCTGGTGGTGCACTGTAAGGCTGCTGATCGGAATAGTGCGTCTGATAACCACGACCACCTAAAGTACCATGGGAAACCTGGAGAGCTGACTAAAAAGGTCTGAGAGGATGACCTCTGCCTGATGAATCCCTACTCCCAGATAAGGCTCCACTGAAATGACCGAAATGACGGGGCCTCTTGTCAGCCCCTTGACCACCTTTCTGTGAAAAAATCATCTCAATCCTCCTGGCCACTTGGCCGTATCCTGTCACGATATATCTATACCTGACTCTCTGGCCATCTGAAGTCTGATAGGATGGGCCAATCCCTCAATAAACCTCCGAACCCTCTCCCGATCAGTGGGAAGTATCATACGAGCATGTCGGGCTAGAGTGATGAACCTGGTCTCGTACTGAGTGACAGACATGGATCCCTGCTGGAGACTCTCAAACTGCCTCCGAAGGTCCTCTCTCTGAGTAATGGAAAGGAACTTCCCTGAAATACCTCTGAGAACTGAGTCCAAGTCAAAGCTGTAGATCCAGCTGGTCTGGCTAAGCAATAGTCTCTCCACCAACTCTTGGCTGCGCCAGATAACCGAAAAGTAGCGAAGTCAACCCCATTGGACTCCACTATGCCCATATTCCGAAGAACCTCATGGCAACTGTCCAAATAATCTGGGGGGTCCTCTGATGGTGAACCAGTGAAAGTACCAGTAAATAACTTAGTGAACCTGTCCAGTCTCCACAAAGCATCTGCTTACATAGGTGCTCCCTCTGCTACCGGCGCTGCAATACCCGGCTGAGCTACTCCGGCTGGCTGAGGTGCCAGAGTCTGAAACTGTGGATCTAGCTGCTCTGGCACGCTGGCGGCAGGAGTCTGGGCACCTCCCCAAGCCTGAGAGACGGCTGGTGCAGTAGGAAGAAGACCCTTCTGTGCTACACTCTTCATGAGTCTGACTAGACGGACAAGGGCGTCCTGAAGTACTAGGGTAGCTATGAACCCCTCTGGGTTCTGAGCTGGTACAACTGGGACTGCCAGAACTGGGACCTCCTTGTCAGACTCGACCTGAGGGTCCTCTACTGGGGCTGCTGCTCTAGGCTGAGCCTGGCCCCGGCCTCGGCCTCGTCCTCGACCTCGACCCTGAGTAGGAGCTGTAGTAGGAGTGTCAGGCTGCTGGGCGGAACCAAGGGAAGCACGCATCCTCACCATCTGCGAGAGAATAGAATAGAAACTCAATCAGTACTTAGAATTCATAGCGTATGACAGAGAAGAAAAGAAATATGGAGCTATCCTAACTTCGCAGCCTCTAGGGGATAAACAGAGACGTCTCCATACCTATCCCTCAGAATCTACCAAGTTGTCTGTGAGTTGTGAGACCTAAGTAACCTAGGGCTCTGATACCAACTTGTCACGCCCCGAAATCCAGCCATCGGACCGTGATGGCGTCTAACGTTGAACCCGATAGACAAGCCAATGTGTATTGATAAACTAGCATATTAACATCAATTTAATAGGATAAACTAAACGGTTCACAATTTAACAGCGGACATAAATATGGTTTCAAGCTAAATAAGGACAACATAATACAACGACACGCAAATTTTTTTTTTCCCCAAAACCTGGAGTCACAAACTCACGAACTGTCCACAAGAGTGCTAAATAAAAGTATGAAAGGAAATACATGACTGTCTCTGAAAACTAGGGAAAAACAAGACAGAAGTGAAGACAAAGGGATGGAAGAGACGCCAAGGCCCATGAACGCCAACGGGTATACCTTGAAGCCTCTATGATCAGCTGGAAGACACTCCCACTAATGATGTCCTCCGGGTCCGGCTGCGTAATCTGCACAACATAAAGAAGTGCAGGTGCAGCATCAGTACAACCGATCCCATGTACTGAGTAAGTGCCGAGCCTAACCTCGGCGAAGTAGTGACGAGGCTAATACACGACAACAAAGTGTACCTGTGCATTTCAATAGTATTTCAGAAACTAAACAAGAATACAATTACGGGGAGAACATGATGGGTGTAAGAGATAACAAATACTGAAATGACAGAAACGAAAACAACAGTCTAAAATATCTGAAAAATAATAACGGGAAATGACAACATAGATTAAACAGTGAAAGATGCGGCACGGCATGTCCCCTCGTGCATAATAATAATGTAAAACATGANAATATAAACATGGTATGGTATCACCCTTCGTGCTTTAACACTCTTCCTCACCCAAACAACAATCACAAACAAGGGCAAGGAAATAAACAGAGTAAAAGTAGAAATCCCCGCAAGGCAACATCAATTAAACAATTAAATCCCGACAAGGGACCATCAATTAAGCAATCGAATCCCGGCAAGGGAACATCAATTAAACAATCAAATCCCGGCAAGGGAACTATGCAACGATGACACGAAAATGGTACATTTCAATAACTCTTTCTCTTTCTTTCATTTTCATTTCCATAATTTATTCTATTACTCTAGCCAATGCTCCAAAGGATGCAATTATCTCATATTCCTTCATCATTCATTTCACAATTTGAGCCAATGCTCCAAGGATGTAATTATCTCATACATTAACTTGAGCCAATGCTCCAAAAATGTTTAAAGATTACAATTCCCTTCGCATGCCCTTTACAATGTATAGAAATCCTCAATTAGGCATAGAAATTACAACAAAGTCAGAATATTCACAATATAGGGACTCACGGTCATGCTAGACACCAATGTATAAATACTTGTCACCGTGCCTATACATCGTATTTGACAATTAGCAAATAGAAAATAATACTCTACTCCTATTCCCTCAAGCTAAGGTTAGACCAAATACTTACCTCGGGCCCAAAGTATAGCAATCAACCCTCTAACACCGCCTTTCCTTTTGAATTCGACTCCGGAATGGTATTATCTAGACATAATCAACTCAAGTATATTAATAAGGATCCAATGATTCAATTACATGGCCTAATTATCCATTTCCTAGCATTCTTCCAAAATTATCAAAATTCGACCCCGACCCTGGCCCCGCTCGCTCGGATTCTTGAAATTCTCGAAGGGAACACTCACCCAAAGCCTAAGGATCATAAATATATGATTTTTACCTGATTTCATGGACAATTCACAGAAAATCCTAAAGTGGTCACAAGTTCTAGGTTACTACCCAATTTCTTGAATTTTTGCACTAGTTTATGGATTTAATTAGGCTAGGATGCATGCATGAAACTAATTTCCGGGTAGAGTTCACTTACCTTATGGGACCTGGTTGAAAGCTCTTAAAAATGGAGGAAATCGCCTAAGGAAGAAGATGGAAAATGAGAAAAATGTGTTTAAAACCCGTATTTAAAACTCACTGCCTGAACAGTGATCTCGCACTTGCGGCTCTGGGGATCGCACCTGCGATCTCGCACTTGCGAGAAGAATCTCACACCTGCGGAATTGGGCTAGGGGGCCTAGGATCGCACCTGCAAAGTGGAGACCGCACCTGCGATGGCTGGCCAGGCCACTAGTGATCGCACCTGCGATGCCTGGGACCGCACCTGCGGTCTCACACCTGCGATGCTGGGCAATCGCACGTGCGGTCACACCAGAGCAGGTGCACCAGCAGCCTTTTTTGCTGGTTTTTAGCCCCGTTAGGTGCCCGAAAGGCACCTAGGTCCACCTGAGCCCTAGTCCAAATATACCAACACGTCCCAAATTATATTGCGGACTCGCCCGAGCCTTCGGAACATTCAAAACAATGCTAAAACTCGAAATCACACCCCCAAACCTCATGAACCAAACTTAGGAATTTTAAGGTTTCTAAACTTCACTAACAACGTGCCGAACTGACCTATACAACTTGGAATGATACCAAATTTCACAGATAACTCCCACAACATCCTACGAACTTATCAATGCGATCAAATCACCAAAACAACATCATATACATTGAATTAGGCCTCAAAATCCATGAATTCTATCAAAATTCATAAAACATCAAATTTTCCATTTTAAGTCCGAAACTCGTCAAACGAAATCCGATTTCAACCAAACTTCACAAAAAGTGCTTATAACATAAATATGACCTGTACCGGGCACCGGAACAAAAATACGGGCCTGATATCATCACTTTCTAATCAGATTTCATTTTCAATTTCCTTAAATATTTTCAGAAAACAATTTTACTCAAAAAATTCATTTCTCGGGCTTGGGACCTCGGAATTCGATTCCGGGCATACGCCCAAGTCCCATATTTTTCTACAGATCCTCTGGGACCGTCAAATCACGGGTCCGGGTCCGTTTACCCAAAATGTTGACCGAAGTCAAATTTATTCATTTTAATATCAAATCTTGGCATTTCTTTTTTTTTTTCACAGAACTTCATATTTAAGCTGTCCGGCTACGGGCCCAGACTGCGCAGAAAATAGGGAAGGAGATAATTCAAGAACATCAGAAAATTAGGGAAAATAAGAAATTTGGTGGCGTATAAGCACTCGCCAGCTCGCATATACGCCGGTCACATGAAATTACATAGCACATAGTCCGAGGGTTCTTAATTCCCTTAAGTTTAGGTTAGACTCAACACTTACCTTGTTCCAAAGATCACTCAATGCTCAACCACATCTTTTCTTTTCAAACAAGCCTTTGAACCAACAATATCTAGCAAGTTATCAACCAAACGATTCAAATTAAGCCTTAGGAAATACCCACGATTGCAAAGAATTCAATTAAGGTCATTATTAAAAAAAAAGTCAACAAAAGTCAACTTCCAGGCCAGCTTGGTCCAAACCCAAAATTCAGACCGAAAACCGATTACCCATTCACCCCCGAGACCGATTATGTAATTTATCTTGGAATCCGACCTTAATTTGAGGTCTAAATCTCAATTTTATAAAAATCTCTAATTCTACCCAAATCCCCATTTTTCACCATGAAAACACTAGATTTTAGATTGAAATCTTAGAAAATATAGTGAAAGATTGAAAGAAAATGAATTAGAATCACTTATTATTGATTTGAGGATAAAGGGTTCTTTGGAGAAACGCCTCTAAGTTCTTCTTGTTTTGAAAATTTGAAGAATGGGAGAAAAATATATATTTTTTAGGTATTTGATCAGTTGCAGATGTCGTATTTGTGATTTGCGAACCCCGCAATTGCGAAGAAAAAATATCAAAAGCGAAGTCCTCCCATTTCTGTTGTCACTACTAGAAATTGGACTTATAGGAACAGATATTTTCGTAAGGGTTACATAACCGTTGCAATAGAGTCTATGTTGCCACGATTATCGCCGTTGCATTAGGGTTTTGGTGCTATTGAAATACTTTTGCCGTCAAACCGTTGCATTAGTTTAAGAATCATTGCAATATGGGTACTTTTTGTAACGATTTTAGTAACCGTTGCAATAGAATAAACTGTGGCAACGGATTTTTGGTAAAAATGCCAATTGGAATGGTTATTAGTTCCCTCCTTATTTTCTTTCTAATTTTGATAGTCCCGCCCAGAATTGTTCTACTTTTATTTTTAATAATAATAATATTAATATCTTTAGGCCCACTTTTTATCTTAAACACAGGTAGCTTCAAAACAAAATAACGCATAGCTTCAAAACAACGCATCGCTTCAAACACTTCTTTGTAGCTTCAATCACAGATGAAGAACGTAGTTGAAGAACACATCTCAAAATGCATGTAGTTTCAAACACATCAAAGTAGGCTAACACACTCTCAAGTCCGTGGAATTCGCTGACCATCAAGAAGAAGTAGGTCATAAGAAAGAGCTAAAATCTAGGTTTCTCCTCCATGAGGATTTTTTGGGTTTCTTCTTTACTCGTTCCTTTCTTGTTCGGCTTATTAATTTCCTGTTGAGTTAATTATTTTGCTTTTGATTTAAGCATGGAATCTAAATTAGGTTTCTTTTTTTCCAGGGCTATTGGGAGATTGTCGGGAAAGGAGGGAAGATAAGAGTTGCCATAGAGAATGCCACAAAGACGAGGATTGGGATTGCGGATACAAAGATATATATATATATATATATATATATATTGAGATCGTTTTCGAATATTAAGATCGCTAGGGATTCACTTTGTATCATTATATTGGGCTCCCTTGTTGGTAAGGTTTATTCTAAGCTTCAAATTGTTACTGCTCCATTGTACAATTTGTTATAATTTTTATTTTTAAATTATAGATTCGCAACATTTAAGTATATTAAAATATTGAGCTGATTGGAAAACTTTGGCTGAAACATGTATTGCAACTGATTTTTGTGGTCTTTGATTTTATGCAATCCTAATAGTGGAATATTTGTTCTATTTGGTTTAGCTTGGCTTAATGAACTGGTTTGGGTCAAAAAAAATTTGGGATCTGTTAGGATTTTCCTTATACTATAATTCCTTCCTTTTTCTTCTTGATTTTTTCAATAAAACTGAACAATTTATACTAATTTATGTTTAAGTCTATGCAAATGCTACCCCGGTGAGCGGATATTCAAGAATGTACCCGCACTTTTTAAAAGGAAGAGAGCGAGGAAAGTACATACATTATTGTGTGATTCACTTTCTACTTTTGTTAAGACAGTTTTTGAACTCTTTTCTTTTGGCTCTTAAAGATCTCGAGTTCATCTCCCGTAAATATTAGAATGAGAATTAGAATATTCATTGATGATCGAAAGAAAGGATATTAGCTGTAATCTTTTTATTTTCAGTGTCACTACTAGATTGTATATCTTAGTATTTGAAGTTGGTTCAAGGACCAATTTCTCTCACTCAAAGTAAGTGTATTATCTTACAATTTCTCTTCCTAGAATTTGGGAGCAACTTCTTTCACTCATTAGCATGTTTTATTTGGTTAGTTATTCTGATTTACTACATAGCTGTGTCTTGACTTAAGAGACAATTATATTAGGCATGTTAGAACTTTTTAAGTGGAGTAATATAGTTAGTGAAGATTCATATAGCCAACCCCAACTTATTTAGGATTGCGACATAGTTTTAATTGTAATAAGCAAAAGGAATATATATAATGAGTATTACATGAATATTTAGAACCTACCAACAACCATTTTTTTACACATCCCAGGGGATGTTGCAGAAACAGCTCTGCATCAAAAGAATATTACTATCTTAAAATATGGCTTCATCTGATTCTATTTAGTATTTACAATACAATTACTTTATTCAAGCTTTTTGATCATGCAGACAAGTCTTTAAAATTCTTCAGTTGTTTTAGGTTTTTATGAAGTGTTGGTAAAAAGCTACAGTTCTTCCAGAGAAGCCGCTTCTTCAAATTTCAAGGTGGAAGGGCATAAAAGATTACTTTGGTCCATATATCTATACGCAACTTCAATGACTAATTATAACTTGTCTCAGTTGGCACTATGCTATTGAGAAACCTGCAAGACTTCACCAATGATGTCTTCTTGAAATCAAGTGTTGTCAGGTAAAAAGTTCTAACTATGACTGGGATTCTTCTCTAATACCACTGAGATCCTTATACTTAAGAGTTTTCTGATGCTAAGTTTGCAAAGAAAATATTTGATTTATTTGTGGATAACTCTCTTATATGGTAACAATGTCACTTGAGATCCTTGCTTTATTTTTTAGGAGTTTAAGTCACACACATTCCTAAAAGAGAAAACTTGAGCAATTCCCAAGCAGAAGTGCATTTTGGCTGCTGTTAATGATTAGGAACCAGAGTTGCCTTTAGATTTAGCAACTCTATCAGGTGGCTTTGATCTCTATTTGATTGTAATGAGGAACACTTTGTTACGTGTTCTTTCCATGTCTATATAATTTCTAGAAGAATTCAGAATTCAACTACCTCTTTTTATTTACTCTAAGATGCCATCAAATCCTTTTATTATTAATGTTTTACATTATATTTTCGAAGCACAATTTATGCAAACTGGTATTTATGGATGGTCGACATTTGTGTTTTTTTGCTTCTTATATCATAGTGCTTATTTCTTCTGTCTCAGTAAAATGGACTCTTACTGGCTGTATCTTACTCTTTACCCTTTGTTAATTATTGGTTTAACATTCATTTGGTTGGCTAGAGTTGAGCAGCTATATTGTTCTTGTGCTATTTATTTCTATCAATTTTTGCATAGCGTGGACAATATATATCTGTCTGTTTTACTGATGTTAAGTAAAACAGTAATATGACATTGATAAAATATTTTCTTTTTCTTTTTCCTTCCCTCGGAATACTTTTGTACCAGTTGAATATGTAGGTGAAGCAAACGAGCAAAGGAAAGATGAAAGCCGTAAAGACTTTATTTAAGAGTATTGGTTTGAGATTGAAGCGTAATTATTATTGTTGTTGCCTGTTGGTCTATAATTATTGGACAAACCTATGTTCTATGGAGTTTTTAATTTCAAACTTTTTGAACTTATGTATGCTATCTTTTGAATTGCCAAACATTATTTGTCTATTTTACATATGGAGAATACTGTTTGATTTTAGATTATAATTTGTTGATGTATAGTTTTGTTTTGTTTTTTTATATAAATCTTAGGGTATTATTATTTATTGTATATGTAAATATTTATACATAAACAAGTGCATATCATTGTTGAAATTAAGCCGTAGCAGTAGGCCACCGAAATCGTTGTAGTAGGCCACCAAAATCGTTACAATAGGCCACCAAAACTATTATAATAGGACATAAAATATGTTTTCAAAGACAATGCAAGCCATTGCAATAGGTCATGCAAACCGTTCTAATAGGATATGTAAATCGTTGCCCTAGGTTATTCAAGCCGATGCAATAACTATTGCTCGACTATAAGAAACCATAGAAATAGAGAAAAAGCGTTATAATAGCATTACAAAATCGTAGCAATATCTTTAATTAGCCGTTGCAATATCTTATATGACTTGCAATATCTTATATGACTGTTGCATTAAAACTATGGTAACGGTCTTAAACCGTAACAATAGAGCAAAAATATTTGTTGCCTCATGGGAGATAAATAATTGTCGCGGTAGATATGATTATAGCAACAATTAAGCTTACCATTATAGGAACTGTTGCCATAGAGCTACTGACACGCGATCTGGTGGAACAGTCTTAAACCGTTGCAATAGAGCTATGGTAACGGTTTAGGTAGCTGTTGCAACAGCTTTTTCTGCGTTGCCGTAGACCTATTTTCTGGTAGTGATGTCATCGCATTTGCGATGATTTATTTTCAAATGCGAACATTGACCTTCCGCAATTGCGACCAAATTTATCGCTAATGCGATCAAGCCTGCCCCAGCCCCACTTTGCAAAAGCGAAGAACTGTTCGCAAATGCGAACCCTGACCTCCCCGTAATTGTGACCTCTAGATCGCAAATGCGAACTCATGCTGGCCCAAGTACTCTTTGCAAATGCGAGCTTGTCACGAATTGGGAATGTTCTCAAATGCGAACACTAATCTATGTCCAAATTCACTCTGTAGACACAAGCTGAGTTCTAAGTCCAAATTCACTTTGTAGCCTATCTAAAATTCACCCGAGCTGTCGGGGCGCTAAACTAAATATGCACACAAGTCTAAAACATCATACGAACTTGCTCGCGCGATCAAATCATCAAAATAACACCTAAAACTACGAATATAACATCAAATCGAAGGAAATTTTCAAGAAACCTCATGAACTTCTATTTTCACAACCAGACGTCCGAATCACGCCAAACCAACTTCGTTTCTCACCAAATTTGACATACAAGTCACAAATATATTATTTGACCTATACCGGGTTGCAGAACCAAAATACTAACCCGATATCAATAAATTCAAAATCGGTCAAACTTTCAAAGTCATTAAGCTTTTAAACTTTCAAATTTCAATTAAGTGTGAAAACTCGGGCTAGGGACTTTCGAATTCGATTGCGGGCATACGCCCAAGTCCCAAATCACGAAGTGGACCCACTGGGACCGTCAAAACCTGAATTCGGGTCCATTTGCCCAAAACGTTGTCCGAAGTCAACTTAAATGAGTTTTAAGGCAAAAATTTCATATGATCCTCAGCTTTTAACATGAAAGCTTTCTGGAAAAAGAATCCGGGTTGCGCAGGCAAATCGAGGACGGCGAATATGAGGTATTTAAGGTTTCAACGCGCAGAATTAGGTTCTAAAATATAATATGACATATCAGGTCATCATAGTTTAAGTGATCACGTGCAATTATTAATGTGCAACACACGTTCATAGATACTAGTAAGATATGTTACGCAAAATGCATTGCACTACTTAGATGAAAGTTGAGGGAACTTGCTTTTTACGTGTTCCCTCCTCTATTATCTTGCGATCTTTTTCCTATCAAAGAGATAATGTTGTAAATTATATATCATTACAAACTTAAGAAGCAGGATCACCTCAGTTAAGAGAAATAATTATGTGCGCTAGTCTTTCAAGGAAGTGAATTGGATGAATTTTAACTGCAAAGTGGTATCCAACAAAACATATTAGACTCAAGAGTTTGGTATGTTGTGGTCAGAGTTGTTCTTAGTGCTCATTTTAGTAGTTTTACAGCAATGACTTCTACTCTTTGACGATCTTGGATTTGTCTAGAAATGCTAGAAAATCCAACTAGAGAAGGATCAAGCATTGGATTCATATGGTGTCACTGATTCTCTACCAAAAGCTAAGGGAATTACTTATGAGGTGCATTAGTCTTCTCCACCTTGCTAATCTTTTTTCATCTTACTCACTTGTGCTAAACTTCTTAAAGAGCATTGGTTTTGATTTTGGACTGTTATTCCTAGTCAACCAATGAACCATTATTCATTTTTTTGTGGCGGGGAGTTGATGAGAAATTAGTCCTTATTAAGTTTTTTCGTTGAAGGATACATCTTCCTTTAATTTTCAATAAGCAAATATACTTTAACAAATTTCAGCTGAGTTAATTCCCCATTTCCACGAGTGTTCAGGAAATCGTATAATATAGCTGTTTCATAACCATATGTATTACTTCTTGCAAATTCATCTCTATAACTTATTTGATCAAAGGACTTGGCAGTAGCTGTTGAAGTTAATACATCTGAAGAACTTAGATATATTAATCCCAATACCACGCACTTAGATGAATGTTAAGGGAAGATTAGTTATCCAATAATAGAACATTACATTTGAAAATTAAACATGAGACTATCTAGACATATTAGACTTGCACATCAGATACTGAAACATCTTAAAAGATATGACAACTGTGGCGCTCTATTACTGTGTGATGGATGCTAATATTTGCAGAACTACAACTTCAATTCCCCAAGTACTCTTGAAACAGAGACATGAAACAAGGACATTATTATGATTATTGTCAAGACTTTCTTTATGTAGAAAGTGCAATGGTAGACCAAAACTGATTCAGTCCGAACCCGGAGCCCAGCTACCGATCCGAGACACCGATCGGGAAAGTCATAAAGGGACGTTAAACGTAATTCTAGAAGGGCCTTCCCACACAGGTGAGACTAGGAAGAGAAAATGTTATGACATGACAGTTACAGAAACAAAAGTTAATCAGGTCCTAAACTAATCACATGATTAGTTGATACACTGTATATCCAATCCCCAATACATTGAACCAAATGATAGACCATATTTATAATCCAAGATAATATCACACGTGTATTAACAATCCCTTGGCATTATACTTGTTAGTTTGTTGCCTTATAGCAATTATTCGGATAAGGAGTAAGGACTCTTGTATTTCATATAGGACCAAGGCAATTAGTATCACACTGAACCAAATGATAGACCTTGGTCGTCCAGATGCTTGACTTGAGATTTAATTCATTATCATGTTAGAACCTATAACATTCAACTAGTTTTAGCTTTATCCCTATCCTGAAAATGACAGGGAGACTGTTTCCGATATACTTTCACCTAAAGAAGATGGAAGAAACGTTTATAGCAAATCGTATAATAAATATTCGTTGCAGCTTAAGTATAATCGGCTCTAAAATGTTATTTCCATGGTGGCTGCATGAGTCGCCATTAAGACTATCACTTTTTCTGGAAATTTGTTCAAGTCGAATCTTACTTTTTATGGCGGCTAAAGGGGTTACCACATAGAATCTCCACGGAAAACCTCATTTGTTATAGGGTGTGTTGGGTATAATGGAAAATATTTTTCGAGAACAATATTTTCTAAGAAAGTTTTTTATTTAAAAATAGTAATTTTATTTATTTTTTGGTGTTTGGTACGTAAATTAAGGAAAATATTTTTTTAATAGTATTCATAAATAATTTAGATACAATAAACATGAAGCCATAAACTTTCGAACCAACAACCTTCCGAACCCACAAATTTCATAAATATCCGAACCGCTAAACTTTCGAAACAACGAAATTTTGAACCCGTAAACTCTATAAATTCTAAATCCGTAAACTTCCAAACAAATAAACCTCTGAACTCATAACTTGTAAAATTTCGAACCTGTAAACCAAAAGATGAAAAAATTAAAAATTAAAATATATGTAAAAAAAAATTTCGAGGGCGG
>ML438584.1:0-28202 GCA_005239525.1 Nicotiana knightiana | reverse complement strand
TTGTTTAAACTGCTACAACTGAATGAAAATATTAAAACTAAAGATTAACTACAATAAGGTGTAAGCAATTATAATAAAAGTCTAAAGTTATGGTTTCCCCCGTCGGTGAACTTCCTTCTCGGATACTTCTTATAGTTTGATTAGTTGTCTCTATCAATCATGAACACTCTATCTACCATAAATCTCTCTCAAGTAATTATGGTAATTTACTAGACGCACTCTCTCAAGTTACGCTAGCTAGATTGCATTACAGTTCACTTTAGATTGCACCCGAGGTATCGTTATCTTTAATCCAACCTCTAAACCCTCGGTTATGACTTTCGTCTATACTCTGGGAGTGGTGTTGTTCAAACAACTACCTAAATATGCACTCTCTCTCAAGTAGATTCATAATAAATAGGAACAACTAATTGATGGCCATTCAATTAACTATAACAAGAACGTAGTTGAACAAATAGAGATTAATCAACCAATCAGAACTATATTAATAACACAATAAATTCATCCCCCAACGGGTTCCACCAAAACCCTAGATTAAATAAATTAGCTAAACATGTTCATAAGAATCAAATCCAAAATAACTGGCATAATTAAACTACAAAGTAATGAATAAAAGCTGTACAAATGGATGTTTGAATTCACTTCAATGGCTTCCTCTCTCTAAATCCCTCTTCAAGTTGTGTTTTGGGGTCTATTTATAGGTTTAGGACAAACCCTAAACATGTAGGAGCCTTCTATTCCAACCGGGAAACACTTAAACTCTTCAAAACTCGGAATTGACTGGACATCGGGACCAAGGCATTTGGGCTCAAACGCCCCCTTAAAGCCAGGGCAGGCCAGGCGTTAGGGCCCAAACGCCACCCCTAACGCCAGGGTCAGCCTGGCTTTAGGGGCCAAACGCCCCACTAATGCCAGGGACAGCCTGGTTTTAGGGGCCAAACGCCCGAGTGTTTCCTTTTGGACTCTTAAGCGTATTTTTGATGTATTTGCATCCATTTAGCTCGGTTTCCATCTCCAATGCACCTACACATGAAATAAACTCCATTATGCACATACAAAGTGTATTTTTATCATTAATGCACATAAATGTAAGGCATATAATATGTTAAACCATGAATTCTAGCCACGCATCAATCTTCTTAATCTAACGCAATTTATCATCTGTATTGAATTAATCCGCATATCCTTAAAACCTCGAATAAATTTAATTGTTATCCTTTTTGAAGGTAAACAATTTTGCACCCACTGTGGGGCTACGGAAAATAGTGGCAATTAGATACAAATTTTCGTAACACATTCTATTTTACATTTAATCTTTGAGTTTTTAATTTCAAGTAATATTGAAAATGTCAAACTCCCAATTTTCCCATTTGAACGTTGATGGTGAGTGTGACAACCATGGGGAAAACAACAATGTGATGCCTATCAACGAGGTGCTCCCTGGTGACCCCAACAGAGTTCCAGTCGTGGACCCGATCGATGCTTACTCACATGTGACTATCAAAGCAAACTTCCCTACTGACCCCGAAAACAACATTTATGGGGAGCCCGGTCAGTATCCCGGAGTACACATGACAGCGAAGGCGATAGGATCAACTTACAGGTGATCTTCGAAATGTTACAGGCTCAACAGGTAGCAATAACCCAGTTGCAAAATCAAAGTCATGCCCCTAGTAGAGTTGAGCCGAACATTCTCGGGAAAATACTCGTAGAAAAGAACCGGCCATAGAAAGACTGGGTGAAGCTGAACCAATACCAAGATAATAAAGATGCTTGAGGAACTAAAAAAACGGGTGGAATCAGGTGAAAAAAAAATTTAAGCCAACAATAAAAAAGTGGAGACCTATAACTAAGGGTTGATCAAATCCAAGGATCATCCCCGATATTAAAAGGCCTCGATTCTAGAAGTTCGTTCAAAAGCCTTTCCCTCCAAGCGCAGCTCCGGAACCGATCCTGAAGAAGTTTGGTATGCCCGAAATTCCAAAGTATAACAGGACCATGGATACGAATGAACACTTAACATACCTGGGGTAGGAAAAACTCCGTATAATATTCTTGGCGAAGATTGCACTGTACTCTTTAGAACAAAAATATTTCGATGGAATTAAGCTTCTGTATTTGAATGAAATAGGCTTCTGCTTCTTTGAAGTTGTTTGAACGAATTTTAAGCCTCGGTTGTTGAAATATTCAAACCAAGAAGGATAGAATATTATTTTAGGATAGTTAATGTTTTTGGTTCTTCTTTTCTTTCCAATATGGAAATGTAACAAGACTTATAAGCTTCTGTATTTGAATGGAAAAAACTTCTTTGAATTCTTGTTGAATTGGAAAGAAATGGTTATATGATTTCTATCTCTATTTTTAAGAGATTTTATGTCTTATTCCTAAGAAACTAAAAAGACCAAGACTTTTACTCATTAAAGTCTTCATTTCCTAGGTAGCCACCTCACCATATAATGACTAAGAGTCATTCTTAGTTTTGTGGTTGTTTGCCACGTTTTTGGGCTTGAATTTAATCTTTATCTCATTTCTTTTTAATTAACTAGGTAATGTCTCGCTATCCGGTAATTAACCAATTACCCGTATAATTAAGAATTATCTTAAATTACCTAAAAATACTACTCATTTTTTTATATACGTTATACATTATAATACCGTGGGCATATGGTACCTTGTATGACACTAGTCCATAAATACAGGGTATTGTAGCTTAGATCGTATTTTACCCCAAAATGTCGAATTTTGATGAAATTCACTTTCTTTGATTCGCTCACCTTTTTACCTCCATGAATTTACTTATCACTTGTCTGAAATAGTACAATACTTATAATCCCCAAATAATCTTGTTTTCCTTGGACAAATGTCAATTACCTTACGACCAATTCAACGCACAATACTACGTGGTGCAATATCTTCGTAATTTAATACTCAGAAGCGAAATATCGACATAATATTGCAGGGTGTAGCAATGTAATTTCAGCAAAGCTAGTAGAGGTATGATTTGATTTACTTAGACAGGTTAACACTAGTGAATGGATAATTGTATGAAACACCAAACGCGTGTTAGAACCCAGAGATTTTAAGTTAGACCTGAAGTATAGTGACAGTGAAAGGAAAAAAATCAGCTAGGCAGTAATAGAGAAAACTACAGAAGAATGCCTTTAAGAGTTACTGAAAAAAAGGGTTTCCCCTAGATTGACAGTATGAGCAGAATTAAATAATTAAAATTGTGTATGATAGTTGTAAATACATTAGCTTTCTGCTTATGTAAGTAATGTAGTTTTTCCTAGAAACAAAAATGATTGCTTAGAGTAAGTCGAAAGATGAGTCGTCATTGACGTAAAGTGCAAAGAATTGCAGAAAATAAAAAAAGTTGTTTGGATCACAACAAAAGAGAAGGATCCGCAAGTAGAAGACCTTGACCTTTGGTCTAAGGGGTTATAGGAAATTGTCAGTAAGTCTAGTTAGAGATTTTAACCCAAAATGTTAGCCTGGGAATCAGAAAAAACAAAATACAGTATGGGTAGTATAGCTCATGATTGAGGCAGACAAGAGAACTCTGGTGAAAGATGTTCACCACTTAGTCAAGCTAGGAGTTATTCGAACTCCGAAGATAATGGAGTTGTTTTGCAGAACAGGACTTGTTCCTCCTTAGTAGCTGAAGTGAAGGAGAAACACTTTGATGATCCCTACTTGTTGTAGCTGAAAGAGGGGATTCACAAGCATAAGACGATGGCTTTTGAACAAAGGGGGAGATGATGGTACTTTGAGGTACCAAGACGAATTGTGTCCAGAAATACATGGAATTAGAGAAGGAGGTTAAAGTTAGAATCCCCTAATTCAAGGTGTTATATCTACCTAGGTTTACCAAAGATGTATCATGATCTCAAGGAGATTTAATGGTGAAAAGACATGAAAAAGAACATCGCATAATTTGTTCCCAAGTGTCTGAATTGTCAACAAGTGAAAGTCGAGCAATAGAAAGCCTAGTAATTTACCAAAAAATACACATATCCTTTAGTGGAGCTGGTAAATATGGACCTTATAATAAAATTATCTCACTAATTTTTAAAGCATGATTTGTATAGGCGAAGGTGTAGATCCAATTGGTTGGTTCAAAGTTGGCGAAACAGAGTTGTTGGGACCAGATTTGGTCAATCATGCTATGGAGAAAGTCAAGTTAATTCAAGAGCACTTGAAGACGGCTTAGAGTCGCCAAAAGTCTTATTCGAACGTGCAACATAGAGACCTAGATTTTCAAAATGATGATTGAGTGTTTCTAAAAGTTTTGCCTATGAAAGGTGTTATAATATTTGGGAAGAAAGGAAAGCTTAGTCCAAGATACATCTGGCAAGTAGCTTATGAGTTAGAGTTTCAACATGAATTGGCAGTTGTACACCTAGTATTTCACGTATCATGTATAACATTCAAGTTTCCAGTGTTCAGAACTCCTTTGACGACATTTATGTTTCTAGTTAAAACATTCATGTCAGTTCAGAACTCAGATACTTACCTTATCGACCAGATCAACATATTCTAACATTATGTTCGAAGCCTCCCTTTGAGTCTTGTCCACCTCAGCCTGAAGGCCCTTGAAGGCCCCTTCGTGTTGCTTGATGAGGAGCTTGTACATATCACTTTTCTTGCCAAGCTCCTTGATCTCAACCTCGAACTGGTTAACTTCAGTTCGGTACCGAAGAAAGCTTTCGTGATCAAGTAACGAGGCCTACAAAAGGGCAAAAAAAGACATGAGAAATATCAAGAACTAAGTCAAAGTTCAAAAGAATGTAATGATTCCTTACCCGATTAAGCACCTGCTGCACCTCGTTGAACATGTACAACACGTCCACCTCATTCATTTTCACCTGTTCTTCTTCGGGTCACCAAGCATCAGATGTAGCTCGCTAATCCCACGGGAGCATAAAGAAATCGGGCATCCTCTGAGATTGTGATGCTTATCTACCTCTTATGGTCGAGATCCACACTTGAGGAGGGGAACTGGTTGATTAACTTTTGGCTCGAGTTTAGCCCATCGGCTTTTGAAGATGCATCCTTTCTCAGCATTTCCAGGTTGCCAAGCCCGGAAAAGTCCTCCAAGGCAGATGAGGCCACGACCTTAAAAAAGGAAAGAAAAGGATCGTCCATGCCATGAGCCCCTTCGTTAGATTTATCTTTCCTCGCTTGGACCTCCTCAAGCATAGATGTATACAGTTAAAATCGGAGAGCCCAACTTCGTAAATTGGATAGCCCGTCTTCAGAATGCTCGAAGCAGTTCGAGTTTTTACATAAAGGAGGCATGTCGAGGACTCTCCACGCTTGACCTCGAGGCAGTGTAACTGAAAGACCATCATGGAAAAGCGCAAATTCCCAAAAGGCAGGTGGTTAAAGCTGACCAAGTACGCAAAATAGTACAAGCCCGTATCGTGGCATTAAATGGCTGTACCATCTGTCTATATTTGTGTTAATTGCACATGTACTATGTTGGGTTTGCCCCTCTTATATAAAGTGGAACCTTGTAATTTTTTAATACACATGATATTCAATACAAGAACAAGAACATTCTCTGCTCTTTAACTCAAACATTCTCTACAATTATTCCATTGATTTATTTCTTTTAATTTATTATGTTCATTAATTGTTCTTTATTTATTACTCGTTATTGATCTTAAAAAGGCCATATTCGACGCCTTCAATACTGTTGTACCATCATCGACCGCCCCCTGTCAAGCTCTCCAGCTTGACCTCGAGGGCTATTTGGACCAAGCTCGAGACCCCGTCTCTCAACTGCTCGGTTTGTACAATCTCATCAACCTTCGCTCTTACAAACTTCTATTACTTCTCACTTAGCATCTATTTCCTAAGTAAGTGGTATTAAAATAGATCACGTATTTTTAGAACCACAAAATCAAATATAATTGTAATTACCATTTTCAAGGTAAATAATTTGGCGCCCACCATGGGGCTAAAAATAATAGTGATTGTTTTCTAAAAACACAAGTTATTATTTACACTTTTTCTTGTCCAAAATCTTCATTTTCAAGTCAGAAAATGTCTAACTCGGTAAATGCACATGAAAACAACGGTCCTGAGGATCATGGAGAGAACGACACAGCTGCTTCAGGTGCCAGTGTACCACCGCAAAACCCTGAGGGGGCACTAGTGCAAATCCCCATCGATGGAGTCTCACACAATGCTCAACATGTTGACGTAAGCTCTCATAAGACGGAAGTGTGCGCGACGGAGACCAACATGTAGCACAGAGAGCCCTTGCTCAAAAGGAAAGGAAAGTTAGCCTTCATGTCATTTTTGAGATGTTACAAGCACAATAGATGACTATTGCCCAGCTACACAACCATCACAGAACTCCAAGCACGGCACCACCAGAAACGGCTCCTCGAGTTGAACAAGCACCAGAAAGGTCGAGCAATAATGGGTCAGTAGCCGACCCCGCTATTATGAAGATGCTCGAGGACCTCACAAAGAGGATTAAATCAAGCAAAAAGAAGATATAAGCCAACGACAAAAGGGTGGAAACCTATAACTCGAGGGTTGATCAGATCCCAGGCGCACTCCCGATTCTGAAGGGTATTAAAAAATGTTCGTGCAAAATCCATTTCCATCAAGTGCAGCTCCGAAGCCCATCCCGAAGAAATTCAGAATGATCGATCTCTCGAAGTACAACGGGACCTCGGACCCCAATGAGCACATTACTGCTTACACTTTTGCTGTGAAAGGGAACAACTTAAGAGATGACGAGATTGAATCCGTCTTATGAAAAAAATTGGAGAAACACTGTCCAATGGGGCCATGATGTGGTATCCTAACCTGCCCCCGAACTCTATAAATTCATTTGCCATGATGGAGGACTCTTTTGTTAAGGCACATGTTGGTGCCATCAAAGTCGCTACGAGGAAGTCTAACGTCTTCAAAATCAAACAAAGAGAGAATGAGATGTTAAGAGAGTTCGTATCCCGCTTCCAATTGGAATAAATGGAATTACCTCTGGTCTCCGACGATTGGGCAGTACAAGCCTTCGCTCAGGGCTTGAATGAACGAAGCTTGATAACTTCAAAGTAGTTGAAGCAAAACTTAATCGAGTATCCCACTGTAGTTTGGGCGGATGTACACAACAAGTATTAATCGAAGATCAGAGTCGAGGACGACCAATTGGAAGCCACCTCGGGCTCGGTGTATCCCGGCAGGCTCTTAACAAAGTAATCGAGGCTTCTAGAAAGAGAATAGAGTCCAAGAAAAGAAAGGTATCAATCGTATATAGAAAATCGGAGAAATACCCCGAGGCGTAAAATACCTCGAAGTGACCAAAGGATAGATCGAGGCCAGAATCCTCGAGGACTCTTGAACAAAGCAGGGTTCGACAGGCACAAAGGGCCGATAGAGGCACCCCGAATATCTGAGTACAAATTCAACAGCATTATTTTAGACATCGTATTGGCCATAAGTAAAATCAGGGACACAAAGTGTCCAAGACCCGTGATATCAGATCTTTCATAGAGGAACCCTAACATAATATGTGAATATCACGGTACCCACGGTCAAAGGACCGAGGATTGAAGACATCTTCGAGAAGAGATGGCCCGGCTGATTAGCAAAGGGCACCTTCGAGAGTTCCTTAGCGACCGAGCTAAAAACCAATTTCAGGAGAGAGAGGCGAACAGGAAAAATGAAATAGAAGAACCACAACACGTCATCCACATGATTATTAGAGGATTCGCCATCCTTCAGGGATCCGGTTTCCAGCAAACAAACGTATCCATCAATAGGGAAAAATGAACTCGGAGTTACGTGCTTGAAGATTCTCTTTCATTCAGCGAAGATGAAATTGAGACCTTGTCTCCACCTCATAATGACGCCCTGGTAATTTCTTTTCTTTTAAATAAACTGTAAGTTAAACGTGTGCTCATGGATCCAGGTAGCTCGGCCAATATAATCAGGTCGAGGGTGGTAGAGCAATTCGGATTACTCGACCAGATCATGCTCGTCTCCCGTGTCCTCACTGGATTCAACACGGTGAGCGAGACAATGAAAGGGTAAATCACCCTCCCAGTCAGCATGGCCGGTACAATTCCAAATACCAAGTTTCATGTCATCGAAGGTGACATGAGATACAATGCATTTCTTGGAAGGCCATGGATTCACAGTATGAGGGCAGTGCCGTCAGGCCTTCATCAGATGATGAAGTTTCCTATGAACGATGGAATAAAATGGTGTACGGAGAGTAGCACGCAACAAAAGAAATATTCACAGTGCACGATGTGGCATCGACACCGACACCTTCTACATCGAAGGAGCCAAGGCACAAGCAAACAACCGAGTAGCAATCACAAATCGCATTCTCAGATGAACTAATAAAGGACCGTGTCGCGTCATCGGAACGAGTGGCTGAAGTATATCGAGGCATGAATGCCACCACAGTTAAGGTACAACCCTCTCCCTCTGTCCTTCACATTTTACACTAACCTATGTGCAGGTATTCGATTGAAAAGAATCGAAGCACCCTCCAGCTCGAAGGTCTTAGGGTTTAAAGCATGCATCGCGCTCTTTTTCCCTCGTGTCGGATTTTATCCAAAATGGGTTTTACCGACGAGGTTTTTAATAAGGCAACATCCATATGCTACCTAATGAGAACTCACCAAGTATTCAAGGCTTATCTTCGATCAACCTCAAATACTGAGGGGCATCCTCCCCGGAGATCACCTCCTCGAAGAAACTAAAATATGCTGAAGAGGGTCTCGACAGGAGAACAATCTATAGGACCAAATGGTCGAATGAACCGTGTCCACATAGAATAATCTAACCCTCGATGGAGAAAAATGTATACTTGTACCAAGTAATCGGAGGAGAATATTTTATCATCACACTTCACTCGTCAAAGAAGTTCGCTATTTTCACAAAAAACGTCCATAGGGCCAGAAATTTCCCAAACACATGGGAACTGACACCAACAACTTGAGACCATAACAACTCAGGGCAGGCAACTTCGAGCTCATAAGCCCTTCATGAGGCACCATTATAAGCCCTTCATGAGGCACCATTATAAGCCCTCCATGAGGAAATATCACATCTGTAAGACCTCAACGAGGCATGCTCAAACTGGTAAGCCCTCAACAAGGCAATATCAAAATTGTAAGACCTTAAAAAAGGCATAACCCCGACTCAGGGACCGTCCTTGACAGTCACCCCATCAAGTCATTAAAAACTCTAAGCCATAAGACCTCAGGGCTGGCAACTTCGACACTATAAGCCCTTCATGAGGCAATATCAACACTATAAGCCCTCCATGAGGCAATATCAACAACCTAAGCCCTCCATGAGGCACCGATGTAAGCCCTCCATGAGGAAATATCACCGATGTAAGCCCTCTATGAGGCAATATCATCGATGTAAGCCCTCTATGAGGCCATATCAACAACATAAGTCCTCTATGAGGAAATATCAACTCCGACTCAGGGACTGTCCTTGACAGTCGGCTCATCAAGATATCTAACTCGAAGCCGTAAGACCTCTGGGCTGGCAACTTCAAGATCATAAGCCCTCCATGAGGCACCAATGTAAGCCCTCCATGAGGCAATATCAAAACTATAAGACCTCAAGCAAGGCGGGTACAAACTTGTAAGACCATAAAAAGGCATAATCCCGATATCAAAGTCAAGGATATATATCGAACTTGTAAGATCCCTAAAAAGGCATACCCTCGGGGACTAAAAGGCTACAGCCAAATACAATGACCACCGTCATAAGGCTCCGACCAAACTGACGCAACTCGGAGACGTCCGACTGTCACTATGAAATCACAGGCCTCTAATTACTTCGAAAAACCTTCGAGAAGATCCGTTTAAAGGTCGTACCGACCTAAGACGTAAGAGCCCGAGTCGCCAGCTACACTAAAGGTCATACCGACCCAATGCGTAAGAGCCTAAGTGCAGCCTAAAGAGCCTCGGAGCTGATTTAAAAACCTAAGGGTCGATGAGCTCGAGTCGAAACCTGACTATAAGACTAATCCCTAAATGGTTAACTAAAGCACCTCAGGCCCAAACACATAAGAGGCCAAGTCGCCAGCTATATTAAAGGTCGTACCAACCAAATGCGTAAGAGCCAAGTCGCCAGCTACATCAAAGGCCATACCGACCCAATGCATAAGAGCCCACGGGCCAGCCAAAAAAAGCCTCAGGGCCAATTTATGATCTCAAAGGTTTCATTTCGAAGTACAATTCATCAGGCTAATTGTCAACAAACAAATCAGAAATACCAAAGATTTTTTTATATATATGTGTGTGTTACAAATATACATTGACATTTCTCCCATAGGAGTTCTATACAAAGGACAGGAAAGAAAAACCTAATTCACTCTCGGGACAAGCTCCCTCAACGGCCCCTCGGACCAGCTCCCACGACGGCCTTCAAATATCGGCATCGGCTCCAGAGGAAAGGAAAAACTTGGCGTCGATCTTATCCAACTCAGCCTGCTTTATCTCTTCTGAGAGGTCAAAACCCCTAGCACGAGTCTCTTCAAGGGTCTCCCTCCGAGACCTGCATCGGGCATACTCATTACCCATCCTCTCTCTGTCAAAGGCTCCCCTCAGCTCGACCCAATCAACATCATCATCTTTCAAATAAACAACTACCTTCTTATCAGCCTTTTCTCGAACTTCTTCGGCTTCAGCCTGGGCTTCCACAACCTCGGTCTTCATATTCAAAAGATCAGTCTTGATCTTGGAAATCCTGCTCGTCTGAATCGAGCTACTTTGTCGAGCATTACGAAGTTGTACCTCGAGGGCAGAGCCCTTGGCCAAGGCATTCCTTTGGGCCACAACATGAACTCCTATCTGCGCCTTCAACACATCGCATTCGGAATTTACTTTCCCTACTTCGCCCCAAAGGCGTTCCAACGCTTCCATTTTTCTATGCAACTGAAGCACCGAAACATTAGTTTTCAAAAATTGGAAAGGAAGCATGTACTCCTTCAGGATAAGGATTATCTGATGCTCGAGATTGCCTTTGTAGTTTCGACTTCGGTGCATCTCCGATCGAAGATGTATACTCTTTTGTTTTCTTATTGCGAAGAATCCTGAGAGATTTCTCATTGCCCAAAGCTTCCCACAACTTGGACTTCTAACAAAGCAGCTCAAACTTGAGCTTGTCAAAGGCCTATGAAAAATAAGCTTCAGTTCAAAGGATGAAAATACATAACTGAAAAGCCAACAAAGTCAGCCAAAACTCACCACGGAGCAGAGCTGCTGAGCCTCCTCAAAAGTTGAGCATGCGTCTACTGGCCTAGTCCCATCGACCCCAATTGAACCACTCTCGATGGGGATATGATCGCTTGAGACCCTACTTGATTTAGGCGGCTCCTGGCCGCGAGCGTCCCTTGAAGTACCTTCGAGGGGGTAGCAGACAGTGGTGAAAGAATTTCGCTCTTTTCCTCTCGTGGAACCTCTCCCTCAAGATTAGAGGTCTCAAGCCCAGCAGGATCAGAAACCTCGGGAGGACCCTTGGTTCGAGCCGTAGACGAAGAACCATCCTCCTAAAGAGAGCTGATATCCACAGAATAACTGACGTATATAAAGTCTTCTTCAGCGGCGGTGTCTCCTTTGTGTCTCCGGGCAGATCCGGCCTCATTGGGAATGTCCTCATCCATCGAGGAGATTTTCCGCTTAGTATCCTCTCTCAGTTCCAAAGTCGACAGTCCTCCCCCCTCCTCGAAGGGGCCCGATCTCACCTCGGAGAATCCACCAACACTTGCGGTGGCGGAGTTAATACATTTAAAAGAAAGCATTCCTCAAAAGGCAATCACATGGCTCATACGTGATGTTTTGCTTCCTATCTGCCCTTCAACAGAACTCGCCAATTGCGTTTATTATAGGTAGAGGAAGCTGCCAGCTTCCAAGTCCAGTCCGCAAGATTGGGGATCTCTTCCAGAATCCATGGGACCACTGAGAAAGAGAAGAATAAACATTCTTATAAATCAACAAGAGTAAAGGGCACTAAGGTACGACCTTACATTTGAAGTTTCATTTTTCGGGGAACGACATTCTATCAGCAGGGATGATGTCCGAGGTAATGATTCTAACAAATCGACTCATCCATCCCCGATCTTTATCCTTATCGATACATGTAAAGAACGCCTTGGCTGATCGACAGTACAACTTAATTAGGCCCCCTCAGAAGAGACGATGGATGTACAATCTGATCAAGTGGTCGAGGGTGAAAGCCATTCCCTTGACCATGTTGGAAATGTGTAGAATCATATATACAATCCTCCAGAAAGAAGGATAAATCTGACAAAGTGTCACTCAGTATTGACAACAAAAGTCGAGAATCACCGGGTCAATCGGTGGATAGGAAAAATCTGCGGGACCTAATGTGTGACTATGCTTTCTTCAGCTGTGGGATTTCTACTTGGGCCGCCACCCCCCAATGGCAGTCTAGTTTTACCCTCTCTATATCGGTCACTACACTCATATACCGAGACATGGGCTCGCATCGACCCGGTGTAGAAGGGAATTTTTCAATGGTAAAATCAGAGACGGTGTCGAAGGTACCAGGGATGCACTGCTTGATGCTTGGAGGAGTTTTTGATTTTCCCTTAGAAGGGCTTGATGAAGAAGCGGCTCCCTCTTTTTGACGTACCGTTCTGGAAGTTTTTACCGTAATTGTAATTTAGTTTTGAAGAAAGAAGATGAAGAAGCAAGCTCAGAAAAAGGATGAGGGTACGAAGCAGTTAGTTAAACTTTGAAGACTTGAAGTTGTAAAATTGTGAAAAAGCAAGTGATTGAAGTATTTATAGAATCCATTAGGGCATGTTTGAACCGGAAGGTTCGAACCAATAGCGGTTCGTGGGCTTCTCGAGAATCATGCTGACAGCGACCTCTACGCAGACTTTATATCATATCATTCAATGTTCTGATGAGGCTGACGTCACAATAGGGATATCGAAGAGGCACGAATTCAAGACTATTTCTTATAACTTCATTCTAAGAAACGCAGGGACTATCTGTATACGGCTAAAATCGGAGAGCCCGATTTTATGATAATTACGACACTTCATAGCCCGTGTTCAGAAGGCTCGAAGCAGTTCGAGTTTTTACATTAAGGAGGCATGTCGAGGACTCTCCATGATCGACCTCGAGGCATTGTAAATCAAAGACCATCATGGAAAAGCGGGAAATTCCCAAAAGGAACGTGGTTAAAGCTGACCAAGTACGCAAAATAGTACAAGCCTGTACCGTGGCATTAAATGGTTGTACTAGCCGTCTATCTTTGTATTAATTGCACATCTATTATGTTGGGTTTCCCCCTCTTATATAAAGGGGACCCTTGTCATTTTGTAAGACACATGATATTCAATACAAGAACAAGAACATTCTCTACTCTTTAACTCAAACATTCTCTACAATTGTTCCATTAATTTATTGCCTTTCATTTATTGTTCTTCATTTATTACTCGTTATTGATCTTAAAGAGTCCATCTTCGAGGCCTTCAATACTGTTGTACCATCTTCGACTGCCCCTGTCAAGCACTCGATCTCGAGCTCGAGGCCTATTTCGACCAGGCTCGAGACATCGTCTCTCAACTGCTCGGTTTGCACAATCTCATCATCCTTCGCTCTTACCTCATTTTCTTACTTCTCGCTTAGCATCTATTTCCTAAACAACTGGTATTAAAATAGATCACATATTTTTAGAATCAAAATATCAAATATAATTGTAATTACCATTTTCAAGGTAAACAATAGACTCGGTGTAGGAGGGTGTCTCAAAGATCTCAATTACGTCGAGCACTTCCTTTGGTGCAGAGCCAACATCCTAGGAAGTTTCACCCGGCGGATCTGCGTCGGCTTTCTGAGCTGGAGGGAAGTTGGCTTCGTGAGTCTCGTCCTTGAATGCATCCCAGTCCCCGAGATAGGTTATCCAGTGGGTTATGAATATAGAGTCATCCTTCGGCTCGTCCCTAAGCTAGAGAAGGGAGTCAGAGGCAGGCACCCGAGCACTGGATCCCCTCATGGGCTTGCGGAGCACCCGCTTCTTCTTTTTCATCACCTCGGAGTTCCGGCAGCCTAAGGGTTTACTTTTCCTCTTCTTCTTTTCCTCTGTGGCACCAATGGTGGGATCAACGAAGGGGGGAAAATCTTCATCCCCTTCCGAAGGACTAACTTTAGTGGTCTTAGGCAAACCTGCAACAACGAATAAGGAAGAAGAGTTAGCAAAATAAATGGTGTAGGTATAGTGTTGCCTACTTAGAAAGAGGCGTTACCATGAGAACATGCCTCCATCGGCCCTTCCTAATCCGTTCCATGTGCGCTTGAAGTAGGACATCTAAGTGCAGATGCCCTCGATCTACTCTTTTAACCGGAGGATCGCATTCAGAACCTGGGTAATAGCTGCACAGCCATATACATCATTGAGAATATAGAAATAAAATAAAAAGAAATTTTTGTTGAAAGAAGGACTTGTACTTACGAGGCGCATTCCATTTCTCAGGGAATGACATGTATTCCAGGGGAATCAAATCCTCGGTTTTCACTTGGATAAAACATCCCTGCCAGCCTCGGTGTCGGTGTTCGTCAATACTAGAGAAGGGGGCCTAGCGGGTTTGGCGTGTAAGCTTGATCAGTCTCCCTCGGAACATCTGGTGACTGTATAATCGGAGCAGGTGGTCAATCGTGAACCAACGAGATTCACTCTTGTTCACGAAGTAATGAAGGAGGGTCTTAATCCTCCACGGTCATGGATGGATTTTCTCGAGGCACACCTTGCAACTCTTGCAAAAATTCAAGACGATCGAGTCCACCAGGCCGAATGTGAAGGGGTACCAATCGACATGAGTAGTTAACGACGTCCTCTAGCCCAGGGACCACTACATCCTTTCCTTCCCAACGGCATTCCTTATGAACTATGGGAAGGATGTCCTCAGTCATAGAGCATATATATATCGAGAGTCCTTCACTCTGGTCCTGTTTGCGAGAAGGATTCTCTACCTTGAAGTCATCTGCAACTGAGCAACCCCTGGGGATAAATGCAGACAAAGGAGGCTTGGCGGCCGATTCATTAGCAGGCACAATGGGGGAAGCCATTTTGAGGGAAACCACCTCAAGGTAACCTCTTGGGTATCAGCGGCCGGTTGGGGCGGTGTTTGAAAATTTGAGAAATAAGCACGAAGTTTTGGAAAAATGGGTTTTGAAGATGAAGAACAGAGTATTAAGATTTGAAGAAATTTCGCATAGAAATCTGGAGATTTCTATGAAGATTGAAGAACATGGATGAAGATATGAAGATTTGAAGAAGGTTTCGACAATGGTTGGAAGGCTTGAAGATAGAAGGTTGATCGTAAGGTAGAAAAGGAAAAAAGAAGGAGGATTTTATAAGGAAACAACCGACACTTCACATTCGGAGGTAACCTGCCAGCGAGCGACACGTCCGAAGTTAGAGCGACCCGACTAACAAGACGTTTCGGCTCCCCGTCATAATGTACGAAGGAAGGAACTGGAGTCATCTATCGTTTCCCATCGCTTTGGCTAGCCTGCTCTTTGAGAAACGAGGGGACTATCTTTATACAGGTAAAAACGAGCTCGCTGCGTGACCCGACTTCCCGACGAGCCAAACGGAGTAGGAACATGACCGTAATATACTGGAGTTAGAGTGATGAACCTCTCGTATCAGGGCTCGGGCAAAACACCTACCCTCGGAGATATCAAGATCATATCCTCGAGGTCTGATTTGAGGATTGAGACTTCGAAGGACATTACCAAGTAGCTGTACATGACTAACAAAAGGTTGTAATGTCCGTTCCTAATCGGATATCACGGCGTGTATCTCGGATCGTATCGATAGAAAACCAGTGATTGGCGAAACAAAAGATTTTTACCTTTTTTAGAAATGTAATTAGGGTAAAACTCTACTATATCCAAGGGGAAAGCTAATTATTCATGGGACACATTGTAACACGCAAATCAAGACAATATACTCTTATTCTCTCTATTATTTAAAATTTTTACTTTGGTTCATCAGTTCTTCATTAGTGTGAATCCGAGATAGAAGGAAGACACTTCATTAAACTGTTACTGAGTCCAAGATCACTCTCCTTATCGGTTTGAAAATTTATTAAATTTTTTATCTGCTTAATCTAACACACTTTATCATTTGTATTGAATTAATCTGCATATCATTAAAACCACATATAAATTTATTTGTTATCTGTTTTTTGGGTATACAAGGTAATTATTAGATATGGACCAAAACTTCGAATTATCCAGTCGTTTTTTATAGAATAAGGAAACACCTTTTGTAAAAATGTGAAAATGCAAAATTCTAAAAACAAGCTGGACTATCATATTTTGCAAAATTATTAAAGAGTTTAACTTTTAACACTAATAAGGTGACAAAAAAGAAAATTACTAGTGATCTTCCATAATAAGTGGGACTAGTAACCTAAATATAAGACTTGTATCATGTTACAACACAAATAAACGGACGACATACCTATTTTATCAGTGGTATGTAAAGTCGATCCACATCGATCCTCAAGGATGATCCTTTTTCTATTTACCTGAGAGATTTCTATTTCTATTACATAAAAGAGCAATTTCTATATGCCAAAATGATAATATGCTGAAAAAGTTTAAGCATAATTTTTATATTCTTGTCATTAGTAACATAGTTATATCTTAATTATCTCTTCAAAATCTTTTCTCCGCAAATATAATACTGGAAAGAGTATATGTTGCACATTTTCCACTTTATATATGGTAAAAATTGGGCTCACCCAATTTTGTTTGATTAATCGAGACCAGGATGGGAGACCGAGGATCGGTCCCATTTTATATCAGACCGAGACATGAAGGTGCAGTACCAATCTCGGGATTCGAAGTACCAATTGAGATCGAGACCACCCAGAATCGAGGCCAAACAAAACAGACATCGAACAAGACCAAATAAAGCCTATTAACAGAAAGCCGAGATATCCTTGCCCGGCAATGATCGTGGCGGAAATATCGGCATGAATCAAATCAAGAATGGTTATTTAGCCAATCAGGAGATTTCCTTCTATATCTAGAATTGTACCATAAGTAGAATTCCTCTACTATATATAGGGGGGTTCTAATCATTTGTAATCATCCAACTCTCGCATATTAAAGTAATAATTTATATTTTTATCTCATAAGCTCTCTTGTTCTTTAGTTCAGTTCATATTTCTTAATTAAACACTCTGCCGGTTTGAGGGTGATCTAGCTCGAAGGCAAGTTGCATTTTATAACTATTTGCTTTATATTTTTTCAATCAATTTCTAGTATTAATCATCATATTTATCAATTTGTGCCAGGTGAAATCACATATCCTTAAAAGCACTTATACGTCTAATTATTATCCGATTTAAAGGGTAAACAGTTTGGCGCCCACAATGGGGCTAAGGATAATAGTGATTGCCTGGTACTAATCCTTATAACACACACTGCTTTACACTTATTCTCGTAAGGGTTTTTTGATTTAAGGATCGGAATGCCAAACTCTCAAACAATAACCACACACGCCAACAATGGCCTTGGTTTTCAAGGGGTAAACGACAATATAGCCACCCAGGGATCAAAGTACCTCAGGCTGGACTTGAGGGACTAACGGTTACGGACCCTATTGATGCTAGTTCCCATGTCACCCTAAATGTGAATCTGCATGTTGACTCTAAAATAAGCGTCTGCATAGATGTTCGACCAGCCGGTCAAGATACACAGGGCGACAAACACGATAGAGTCAGCCTTTGATTAATATTTAAAATGTTTTGAACCCGAGCCCTCACTAGAAGTTGTTCACTAGGACAAACCAGTACTGGAGAGGTCAAACGTGAATGAATCGGGGACTGAACCCGCCATTTTTAGGCTGGGTATCATTTTGAAACCACCCATGGGAAATACTATTAGACAATCTATCAGGAATTGAAAATTAACTAACAATGAGGCTGAGCATGAGGCCATGATTGTAGGTATAAAGTTGGTTAAAAGCTTCGGAGAAGAGGTCATCGAGTCAAAATGTTATTCCTTTCTCATAGTTGTAATGACCCGGCCAGTCGTTTCGTGAAATTAGCCCCGTTTCCCCTGTTTCTGCTTTATCGTATGCTGCTTAGCCTATTTATGTTGTGTTGGGTCGGTTGGTTTGGGTTCGGAGTGGTCGTGGTGAGAACAGAGACACTTAGTCTCTTAAATTAGCTTAATAGTTGAAAAAGTCAACTGGGAGTTGACTTATTGGTAAACGATCTCAGAATGTGGATCGTATGGCTCAGATAGCTTCGTTAGGTGATTTGGGACTTAGGAGTGTGTTAAGAATGAAGTTTTGATGTACGGTGTAGAATTAGGCTTGAATTGGCGAAAGTTACTTTTTGGTGACTTAGGTTCATAATGTCATTTTGTATACGTGTGCAAATTTTTAGGTCATTCAGACGTGTTTTGGTTGGTTTCGGCATCATTGGCGGAATTTAGAAGTTTCAAAGTTCATAGGCTTGAATTTGATGTGATTTTGGTGTTTTTGCGTTGTTTTTGGTTTTTCGAAGGCTCGACTAAGTTTGAATAAGGTTATGGGATGTGTTGCTATGTTTGGCTGAGGTCCCGAGGGCCTCGGGTGAGTTTCGCGTTGTTATCGGAGTGTGTTTGGCCTTGGAGGGAATGTTGTAGCTGCTGCAATTTTTTCCCACTGGTTTCTTTATATGCGATCGCAATAGTGGGGATGCGATCGCGTAGGTACTTCTAAGGCAGTGTCCTTTTTCTTCTACGCGATCGCAGATGTGGGGCCGCGATCGCGCACGAGAGGGAGGGCAAGCAATGGGATCGTGTTTGGTCTTGTGCGATCGCATAGTGTAATTTTTATGGGGAAGCAAACTGTTCTTCGCGATCGCGTGGGGACTCCCGTGATGGCAGTGAAGAAAGAGGCATGTGCAGACAATTTTAAGTTCTAATTTCGGGGGTTCTTGGCAATAACTCAATATTCCATTAGAGAGCTCGGGGGAAGGAGAATATGGACGAGATTTTCAGTTGGATTCTCTTGGTAAGGGTTCTTCAACCATTTCTTGTTCAATTTCATGAATTTGTCTTTATTTTTACCATGCAATTTGAGGAATTAAAGTACAAATTTGGGAAAAATGGGAGGGAGAATTGGAATTTCTTTTGATGATTTGAGTGTGCAATTGAGGTCGGATTTTGATAAATTTGGTATGGGTAGACTCGTGAGGGAATGAGGATTCTAGTTTTGTGATTTTTATTGAATTTTGAGACGTGGGCCTGGGGCTCGGGTTTGGCAAAATTCGGGAATTGTGCCTAATTTTGATAGTTTTCGATTGGGTTCATCTCCCTAGCATATTTTGATGTTATTGATTTGATTTGTGATAGAATCGGATCATTATGAAGCCAATTCGAGGGGAAAGAGCGTCGCAGAGTAGCTTTTGGGCTGTTTTGATGTAAGTAACAATTGTAACTCTAAACCTGAGGGTACGAAACCCAAGTATTTTATATTGTTTTGGTAAATGAGGTGACACACATGTTAGGTGATGAACGTGTGGGCGTGCACCGATAGGGATTGTGACTTGGTCCGTCCTGTAGCGACTATTAAGCCGCGTATTCGATTTGAAACCTTACGACATCCTGTATTTTAGAAATTTATACTTGTTTATGGCCTTTGAGCCATGTTTGGGGACTTGTGCCGTACTGTTTAGACCCTCAGAGGTGCTTTTACACTATTCTCACACTATCCTGATAGAACAATTGTGAACTCAGTCATGTTTTCTACTTGTTATTTTCATTGTTATCACACTGTTTTGAGACTCTGAGAGGTATTTTGGGCTGAGTCCTGTGAGTTGAGATGGGTTGCCCGAGTGGCTTGCAAGGATAACTAAGTGAGGCCGAGAGCCGGACATGTGAGGATAGTTATGGATCGGGATGCATGCCGCATCAATATATATGTTGTATAGTACATATGGATCGGGCTGCTTGCCGCAACAATATATATATATATATATATATATTATATGGATCGGGCTGCACGCCGCAGCAATATACATATTGGATCGGGTTGCATGCCGCAGAAATATGGCGCTTGGCCTGTATGAGCCCCTCCGGAGTCTGTACACCCCTAGTGGGTGCAGTTGACTATTATATGGATAGGGCTGCACGCCGCCATAATATACATATTGGATCAGGTTGCACACCGCATCAGTGTGTGTGTGTGTGTGTATATATCTATATGTATTGGAACGGGCTGCCCGCTGCAGCAGTTGTGTGCATTCATGGTACTTGTTGAGTAGGAGTGTGTAGTATGAGCATGAGATACTGATATTGGAGTCACGAGTGACCGAGAGGCTGGCCCGAGAGTCTTTATTTGTGAGTGTTACTGTGCCTGAGGGGCTTATATTTTATGAAACTAGTGTTTTCACTCTTCTTTACAGGGAGCCTCTGAGGATAATGTTTGACAAATGTTTTTATACGAGATTTTAAATGGAAACTAGAGTTTTATGAAATATTCGGAATGTAGATTCCTGACTTGATTTATTTATTTCCACTGTTACTTATTATATGGATTTACATGATTTATAAATGATCGTCACTACACTCAAGTTTTTAGCTACTTTGATTACTTACTGAGTTGGCGCACTCACGTTACTCACTGCACCCTTGTGTGCAGATCCAGGTACCGGAACATCTCACTAGTTGATTTTCGGACGTGTTTGGAGTTTGTTCGAGGATCGAGGTAGCTGCTCAGTTTCCCCAGCTCACCTCCTTTCCTTTCCTTTCCTCAGTTAATAGTTTTTGTCTTTTGTACTTCAGACTTTTGTAGTAGCAAGTAACTTATTGTACATTGTATTTATAGTCCTAGTTGCTCATGACAGTTGGCTCCAGGTTTTGGGGTAATGTATAAATTGTTTATCTCATTTTGCTGTTTTAATCTTCTAGTCTCGGAAATTATGAAATATTATGATAGTCTGTAATGGTTGGCTAGCCTAGTTTCATGATAAGTGCCAGCACGGCCGGCTTAGGATTTGTGGTCGTGAGAGTGGTAAACCAAGTCAACAGGACTTTCGAAGTCTGAGAAGACCGAATGTTGAGGTACTTGGATAAGCTAGAAGTAACTTTACACTGATTTAAAGAGTGGACCATACAACATGTACCTCGAGAACAGAACAACAAGGCCGTTGTAGAGGTAGGGGGCCAACTAACAGCTTTACATCGATGGTGAGGACTCGCGCTATCGATCAGGTTAATCAGCCACCAACTAGATTAGCGAGAGGTTGTGGCCGCGGTCGACGCCGTGATAGAGGTACGGCGCCAGCCCGTGTGATAGCCAGGGTAGTACCCGTTGATCCCCCTACTATTCAGGAGCAGATTCCCACCGTAGATATTCCAGCGGGGCAGGCTCAGGAACCGGCAATGCCTATTGTTATATCGGGTCTTCCGGAGAATTTGGCCCAGATCTTGACACTATTTACAATCCTTGCTCATGCAGTTGCTGCATTTTCTACAGCCGTTACTTCTCAGGCCGGGGGAGGCAGTCAGACTCCAGTTGCTCGGATACCTGAGCAGGTTACTCAGGGCCATCAAACACCGGGGGCGGTTCCAGCCTAGCCGGTTGCTCTAGTTCAAGACTTCGTGGTTCCAGCTATGCTAGATGATGAGCAGCGTAGGCTGGAGAGGTTTAGTAGACTTCAGCCTCCTACATTCAGTGGTGCTGATGGTGAGGATGCCTAGGGTTTTCTGGATAAGTGTCAGAGGATGTTTCGTACTGCTGGGATTCTGGAGACCAGTGGGGTCTCGTTTGCTAATTTTCCATTTTTTGGTGCTGCTTTCACTTGGTGGGGGTCTTTTGAGAGGCGTAGGCCTGTTGGTTCAGCACCTCTCACCTGGCAGCAGTTCTCCACTATCTTCTTGAAGAACTATGTACCCCAGTCTCACATGGAGGAGCAGCACATGCATTTTGAGCAGCTGCATCAGAGGGAGCTATCAGTGACGCAGTATGAGATGCGGTTTTTAGAGTTGTCTTGTCATGCCACCGAGTTGGTCCCTACTTATAGGGAGAGGATTAGGAGGTTCGTGGATGGAAGCTCCGGCTTTTCATGACTCGGGAGAGAGCATCAGGTGCTACCTTCGAGCAGGTTGTTGATATTGCTCGAGATATTGAGTCAGTTCGCTGCCAGGAGCAGGAAGAGAGGAAGGCCAAGAGGCCTCGTGGATTGGGTGGTTCTAGTGGTGCTCTTTCCAGGCGGCAGATTCAGCATGGTAGAGGTCGTTCGTTCAGGCCTCCTCAATCAGTCCGCCCAGCCTATAGTGGTGCATCTTCGGGGCATGGTCCCCGCAGTTCTCAGTCATGCCGTTTTTCATTCAGTGCCCTTCCAGCCCAGAGTGTAGCTCGAGCACCATCAGTTCAGGGTTCCTCTATGCATGGTTCTTGTAGTGGCCATTCTAATACCAGGGGTTCCTTTCAGTCCCCGTCTCCAGCTCCACGGAGTTGTTATGAGTGAGGAGAGTTCGAAATATGAGGATGCAGTGTCCTCATCTTCTTGGAGGTCCACCTCAGCTGAGGAGCCAGCCTTCGACTTCAGCTCCAGTTGCTTCAGCACCTACCTAGGAAGCCAGGGGTGGTAGTTAGTCAGCTAGAGGCTGCCCTAGAAGGGGAGGTCGAGCAGGTGGAGGTCAGGCCCATATGTATGCGTTTCCAGCCAGGCCAGATGCTATGGCCTCTGATGCAGTGATCGCAGGTATTTTCTCGGTCTGTCGTCGAGATGCTTTGGCTTTATTTGAACCTGTTCTACATATTCCTATGTTTCATCATATTTTGCCCATTTTCTGGATATGCCCCGTTAGTCTTTACTTACTTCTGTTCATGTGTCGACTCTAGTGGGAGATACTATTGTTGTGGACCATGTGTATCGGTCGTGTGTGGTATTTATTGGGAGTCTGGAGACCCGAGTGGACCTACTGTTACTCAGCATGGTCGATTTTGATGTGATATTGGGAATGGATTGGTTATCTCCGTGTCATGCTGTTCTTGATTGTCACGCTATGATCGTGACGTTAGCTATTCCAGGACGTCCGAGGGTTGAGTGGAGAGGTTCTTCTGAGTATGTTCCTATAAGGGTGATTTCCTACCTGAAGGCCTAGCGCATGGTTAAGAAGGGGTGTTTATCGTATTTGGCATTTGTTAGGGATGTCAGTGGTGAGACTCCCGCTATTGACTCGGTTCATGTGGTCCATGACTTTCCGGATGTGTTTCCTATAGACCTTCCAGACATGCCACCGGACAGGGACATTGATTTTGGTATTGACCTGGTGGCAGGCACTCAACCTATTTCTATTCCACCTTATCGTATGGCACCACCGGAGTTGAAGGAATTAAAGGAGCAGCTTTAGGAACTCCTAGATAAGGGGTTCATTCGGCCTAGTGTGTCATCATGGGGTGAAACCGGTGTTGTTAGTGAAGAAGAAGGATGGTTCTATATGCATGTGTATTGAGTATCAGCAGCTGAACAGGGTTACAGTGAAGAACCGGTATTCATTGCCTCGTATAAATGAATTATTTGATCAGTTACAGGGTGCCAGGGTATTTTCCAAGATTGACTTCCGTTCCGGATATCATCAGTTGAAGATTCGGGGGCCAGACATTCCGAAGACTGTTTTTAGGATAGATATGGTCATTATGAGTTTCTGGTTATGTCATCAGGGATGACCAATTTCCCAACAACCTTTATGAACTTGATGCACAGTGTATTCCGGCCTTATCTGGATTCTTTCATCATCCTGTTTATCGACGATATCTTGGTGTATTCCCAATCTCGGGAGCATCATGAGCAGCATTTGAGAGTTGTGCTTCAGACCTCAAGGGAGAAGAGATTGTATGAAAAATTCTGAAGTGTGAGTTCTGGCTTGATTCAGTAGCTTTCTTGGGGCACGTGGTGTCCAGTGAGGGTATTCAGGTTGATCCGAAGAAGATAGAGGTGGTTCAAAGCTGTCCTAGACAGTCATCAACTACCGAGATTCGTTGTTTCATTTGTTTGGCAGGGTATTATTGCCGTTTCGTAGAGGAATTTTCATCTATTGTAGCACCTATGACCAGACTGACCCAGAAGGGTGCTCAGTTCAGGTGGACTGAGGAGTGTGAGGAGAGCTTTCAGAAGCTCAACTCAGCTTTGACTACAGCTCCGGTGTTGGTTTCGCCTATGGGTTCAGGTTCCTATACAGTTTACTGTGATGCCTCGAGAGTTGGCCTTGGAGCGGTATTGATGCAGGACGGTAGGGTGATTGTCTACGGGTCCAGACAGTTGAAGGTGCACGAGAATAATTATGCAGTGCACAATTTTGAGCTAGCAGCTATTGTCCCTGCCTTGAAGATTTGGCGTCATTATTTATATGGAGTGCATTGTGAGATTTTCACTGATCACCGTAGCTTGCAGCATCTGCTTAAGCAAAAGGATATGAATTTGCGTCAGAGGAGATGGTTGGAGCTTCTCAAAGATTATGACCTCACTATTCTATATCATCCAGGGAAGGCCAATGTAGTGGCCGATGCCCTGAGTCGCAGACTAGAGAGTTTGGGGAGTCTAGCCTACCTTCCAGTAGCAGAGCGACCATTAGCACTTGATGTTCAGGCTTTAGAGTGTCAGTCGGTGAAATTGGATCTATCAGAGCCCCCACGGGTATTCACTTCTGTAGCCTCCAGGTCGTCTCTTTATGATCAGATTAGAGCACGCCAGTATGATGACCCACACTTGTTCGTTCTTCAGGACAGGGTCCATCGCGGTGATGCCAGGGATGTGGTTATTGGTGATGATGAGGTCATGAGGATGCAGGGTCGGATTTACGTGCCCAATGTGGATTGACTTCGAGATTTTATTCTAGCTGAGGCCCATAGTTCGCGGTATTCCATCCATCCGGGTGCCGCAAAGATGTATCACGATCTGAGACAACATTATTGGTGGAGGCGAATGAAGAGGGATATTTTTGAGTTCGTGGCTCGGTGTCTCAACTATCAGCAGGTCAAGTATGAGCACTAGAGACCAGATGGATTGCTTTAGAGATGAGATATTCCGAAGTTGAAGTGGGAGCGGATCACCATGGACTTTGTGGTTGGGCTTCCACGGACTTCGAGGAGGTTTGATTCTATATAGGTTATTGTAGATCGGCTGACTAAGTCCGCGCACTTAATTCCTGTTGGTACTACTTATTCTTCGGAGCGGTTCACTGAGATTTATTTCAGGGAGACTGTCCGATTGCATGGGGTTCCAGTTTCTATCATTTCTGACAAAGGTACTCAATTCACATTTTAGATTTGGAGTTTCGTACAGAGGGAGTTAGGTACTCAGGTTGAGTTGAGCACACCGTTTCATCCTCAGACCGACGGGCAGTCGGAGCGTACTATTCAGATTTTGGAGGATATGCTACGTGCCTGTGTCATTGATTTCGGGGGTTCATGGGACCAGTTTCTTTCACTCGCGGAGTTTGCATATAATAATAGTTATTAGTCGAGTATCCAGATGGCTCCGTATGATGCTTTATATTGTAGGAGGTGCGTCGAGTATCCAGATGGCTCCGTATGATGCTTTATATTGTAGGCTGTGCATATATCCGGTTGGTTGGTTTGAGCCGGGTGAGGCTAGGCTATTAGGCACAGACTTGGTTCAGGATGCGTTGGTTAAGGTGAAGTTGATTCAGGAGCGGCTTCACACGACGCAGTCTAGGCAGAAGAGTTATGCGGACCGGAAGGTCCGAGATGTGTCTTTCATGGTTGGGGAGAAGGTGCTGTTGAAGGTGTCACCCATGAAGGGTGTTATGAGGTTCTGGAACAGGGGAAAGCTGAGTCCCCGGTTTATTAGGCCATTTGAGGTGCTTCAGAGGATTGGGGAGGTGGCTTATAGACTTTCCTTGCCTCCCAGCTTATCGAGTATTCATCCGGTGTTCCATGTTTCGATGCTGTGAAAGTATGTTGGTGACCCGTCTCATGTTTTGGACTTCAACACGGTTCATCTCGAGGGTGATATGTTATATGAGGTAGAACTAGTGGCTATTTTGGGTTGTTAGGTCAGAAAGCTGAAGTCTAAGGACATAGCTTCAGTGAAGGTTCAGAGAAGGGGGCCGACGGTGGAGGATGCCACCTGGGAGACCGAGCGGGAGATGCAGAGAAAATATCCTCACTTATTCAAGACTCCAGGCATGTTTCTAGACCTGTTTGAGGACGAACGTTTGTTTAAAAGGGGGAGGATGTAACAACCTGGCCAGTCATTCCGTGCAATTAGCGCCCTTTCCCCTATTTCTGCTTTATCATATGCTTCTTAGCCTATTTATGTTGTGTTGGGTCGGTTGGTTCGGGTTCGGAGTGGTCGTGGTGAGAACAGAGACACTTAGTCTCTTAAATTAGCTTAATGGTTTAAAATGTCAACTTGGAGTTGACTTATTGGTAAACGACCCCGGAATGTGGATTTTATGGCTCGGATAGCTTCGTTAGGTGATTTGGGACTTAGGAGTGTGTTCACAATGAATTTTTGATATCCGTTGTAGAATTAGGCTTGAATTGGCGAAAGTTAGTTTCTGGTGATTTCCGGTCGGCATGGGAAAATAGGCTATCGGTGTCCGAATGGAATTCTGGATGTTGGAGCAGCTTCGTAATGTCATTTTGGATATGTGTGCAAATTTTCAGGTCATTCGGACGTGTTTTGGTTGGTTTCGACATCACTGGTCAAAGTTCATAGCCTCAGAATTTGATGTGATTTCGGTGTTTTTGTATTGTTTTTGGTGTTTCGAAGGCTCGACTATGTTTGAATAAGGTTATGGTATGTTTGGTTGAGGTCCCGATAGCCTCGGGTGAGTTTCGGGTGGTTATCAGAGTGTGTTTGGCCTTGGAGGGACTGTTGTAGTTGCTGCAATTTTTGCCCGCTGGTTTCCTTATATATGATCGCAATAGTGGGGATGCAATTGCATAGGTTGTTCTGAGGCAGAGTCCTTTTTCTTCTAAGCGATCGCGTATGTGGGGCCGCGATCGCGTAGTGTAATTTTTATGGGGCAACAGACTATTTCTCGTGATCGCGTGGGGACTCCCGCGGTCGCAGTGAAGAAAGAGGCATGGGCAGATAGTTCTAAGTTTTAATTTTGGGGGTTCTTGGCCATAGCTCAATATTCCATTAGAGATCTCGGGGGAAGGAGAATTTGGACGAGATTTTCAGTGGGATTCTTGTGGTAAGTGTTCTTCAATCATTTTTGGTTCAATTTCATGAATTTGTCTTGATTTTCACCATACAATTTTAGGAATTAAAGTAGAAATTTCGGAAAAATGGGAGGGAGAATTGGAAATTTCTTTTGATGATTTGAGAGGCAATTGAGGTCGTATTTTGGTGAATTTTGTATGAGAAGACACTTGAAGGAATGTGGATTCTAGTTTTGTTATTTTTATCGAATTTTGAGAAGTGGGCCCGGGGCTCGAGTTTGGCTAATTTTGGGAATTGTGCCTAATTTTGATAGTTTTCTATTGGGGTTCATCTCCCTAGCATATTTTGATGTTATTGATATGATTTGCGATAGACTCGGAGCATTTGGGAGCCAATTCGAGGGGCAAGAGCATCGCGGAGTAGCTTTTGGGCTGTTCTGATGTAATTAACGATTGTAACTCTAAACCTGAGGGTATGAAACCCCGATATTTTATATTGTTTTGGTAAATGAGGTGACGCGCATGCTAGGTGACCAGCGTGTGGGCGTGCACCGATAGGGATTATGACTTGGTCCGTCCCGTAGCGACTATTAAGCCATGTATTCGATTTGAAACCTTACGACATCATGTATTTTAGAAATTTATACTTGTTTATGGGCTGTGAGCCATGTTTGTGGCCTTGTGCCAACCTGTTTAGAACCTCAGAGGTGCTTTTACACTATTCTCACACTATCCTGATAGAACAATTGTGAACTCAATCATGTTTTCTACTTGTTGTTATTTTCACTGTTATCACACTATTTTGAGATTCTGAGAGGTATTTTGGGGATGAGTCCCATGAGTTGATATGGGTTGCCTGAGTGGCTTGTGAGGATGACTAAGTGAGGCCGGGAGCCGAATATGTGAGGATAGTTATGGATCGAGCTGCACGCCGCAACAATATATATGTTGTATATTACATATGGATCGGGCTGCACACCGCAGCAATATATATATATATATATATATATATATATATATAT
>ML438583.1:30403-45122 GCA_005239525.1 Nicotiana knightiana | reverse complement strand
CATCCTCATCGAGCTTGTTCCTGAAGACCCACTTGGTGCCAATCACTGATTTGTCTAGTGGCCTGGGTACCAAGTGCCATACTTGACTTCTTTCAAACTGATTCAGCTCTTCTTGCATGGCATTTACCCAATCAGCATCTTGTAGGGCTTCCCCAATGTTCTTTGGTTCGATCATGGATAGAAAGGCATCAAACGCACACAAATTTTTCAAGGATGATCTTGTTTTGATTCCGGATGTCAAATCTGTTATGATGTTCTCAAGAGGGTGAGAACTCTGATATCTGTGTGCTTTGAGTACCATTTGTTCATTTCTAGACAGTTCCATGGTGTTTTGTTGCTATGGAGCAGGATCAGGGCTAGGTTGCATATGTTGAATTCCCCCTGTCATGTTGCTTGGGGTTTAGTTGAACCTGGTCCATCACCTGTTCCACCTTCCATGTTTGCTTCAATGTGATCACTGCTTCTCACCAGTCCAAGCTCCTCATCTTCTGGTTTCTGTCTCTCAGCAAGAGTGTTAGTTTCATCAAATACAACATGTACACTTTTTTCTACACACATAGTTCTTTTATTATATACTTTATAAGCTTTGCTATGTGATGAATATCCCAAGAATACTCCCTCATCACTTCTGGGGTCAAATTTTCCTAGGGAATTTTTGCCATTATTATGCACAAAACACTTGCATCCAAAAGCCCTAAAGTGGGCTATGTTGGTCTTTCTCCCTTTAAGTAATTCATAGGGAGTTTTCTCTACCAGAGGTCTGGTCATATATCTATTGATTATGTAACAAGCAGTGTTTATTGCTTCAGCCCAGAAGCTGTGAGGTAGTTTGCTAGATAGAAGCATGGTTCTTGCCATGTCTTCAAGAGTTCTATTTTTCCTTTCAACAACCCCATTTTGTTGTGGGGTTCTAGGAGAAAAAAAGTTATGATTAACACCATGTTCATCACAGAACTCAGCAAACTTAGCATTCTCAAATTCAGTACCATGGTCAGATCTTATTGATGCTAGTTGATGTCCTAATTGATTTTGAGTTTTCTTGACAAATGAGGTGAACATATCAAATGCTTCATCCTTAGATGCCAGGAATAAGGTCCAAGTGAACCTTGAATAATCATCAACTAGCACCATCACATATCTCTTACCACCTCTACTCAGAGTTCTCATAGGACCACACAGATCCATATGAACCAGTTCCAACGTCCTGATGGTACTGACTATTTTCTTACTTTTGAAAGAGGACCTTACCTGATTCCCTGTGGCACATGCCTCACAAACTTTGTCCTCCTTGAACTTAATTTTAGGCAGTCCTACCACTAAGTCCTTAAAGACTAGTTTGTTAAGTTGAGTCAGACTCGCATGACCAACTCGTTTGTGCCACAGAAGGGGATCATTGTCCAACACACTTAGGCAAGTGAGTTCATTTTCAGACAGTGTGGACAAGTCTATGACATATATTTTATTCATTCTTTTTCCCTGCAAAACAATCTTGTCAGTAAGCAAGTTAATCACAAAATATTTTGTGGAAGTAAAAGCAACTAGGTTACCTCTATCACACAGTTGTGATACACTGATCAGACTATATTTCAAGCCATCTATTAGATACACATGTTCAATGGATCGCGTGTCATCCTTACCTACCTTACCAACCCCAATAATTTCACCTTTCTTTCCGATTCCAAAGGAGACATTTCCTCCTTTGAGACTTTCAAGTGAAAGGAACTGTTCCATGTTCCCAGTCATATGCTTTGAGCAGCCACTATCCAAATACCAAATTTGGCTGCCTCCTCTCACTTGAACCTACAAAAGAATCAGGGGTTAGTTTTAAGAACCCAAACTAGTTTGGGTCCTTTTCTATGAGAGAATGGATGAATCAAATTTTTTCTGGCCCAATTTGGTAGCCAGTTTTTCCTTTTTACAAACCTCTCATTTTTTCGACTGGCCTGCTCTTTTACAGTACACTCATATTTGTAGTGCCCAGTTGTACCACAATGGGTGCAGATTTTATTATCAGGGAGAGTGAGATACTTGCTTTTGGGATCCCACTTGGGCAATTGACTTCCAAATACAATCCCTCTTCGGTTGCTACTATGATTCTCTTGAAGCCATATCAGGGCATCAGAGGATTTATTCCATTTACAAGTTCTATCTAATTCATGTTTGACTTTGCCAAGTTCTTCGTTAAGAGTTCTTATCTGTTCATCCTTGGCATACGTCTTACCTTTTAGTTTTCCCACATTTTCTTCTAACATGATATGAGAATAATCAACAAATTTTTTACTGGATCCTAGCTTTAGCTTTAAATTTTCATATTTTAGTTCTAGAATCTCAGTTTCAAGTGGATGAACCTGGTTCAACAAGAAGTTTTTTTCTTTTCAGATTCACTGACGCTGATTTCTAGGTTCATGAACTTTGCTTTTAGCATTGCACATTATTTAGATAGTTGATCCTTCTCTTTGGTTGTTTCCTCAGAATCATCTATGAAATCAAGTAGCAACTCAGAGAGTTTTTCCTTAGATAGGAACTTTATTTTGTTTTTAAGATGGGAGATACTTACCTCTGGTTCTTCATGTGATTCCTCATCAGATTCTCCAATTTCCATGAGCGCCTGATCTTCAGTCTCCCCATCTTCTGATTCCTCATCTGAACCTCCCCCCAAGTAGCAACCATATCCTTTGTTATGATTTTCTTGGGTTGGACCTGTTCCTTCTTCCTGTTCCTTCTTTCATATCTCTCTTTTTTCCATTCTACTTCCCACTGAGGACAGTTTTTGATGAGATGGTCAGTCTTACCACATTTGTAGCATCCCTCGTTGGTTGGCCTTTCTGGAGCTTTTGCTTTGTTGTAGTTCCCTCCTCTTGAGATGCCCTTCTTCCTCATGAGAAAGTTTCTGAATTCTTTGGTAATCATGGCCATCTCATCATCCTCCAGATCTGCTCCCTCAGTGATTCTTAGTGCTAGACTCCTCTCCTTCTTTGGACCATCCATCTTCATTGTCTGCCTTCTGAGTTCATAGGCAGTGAGGTTTCCAATCAGCTCATCCAATCTCAGGGTTGCCATATTTTTGGATTCCTGGATAACAGTGATTTTGCTTTCCCAGGAAATAGGCAAGACCCTTGTCAGGACCTTCTCAACCCTGTCCTCTTTAAGAATGACTCTTCCAAGAGACTTTAGTTCATTGGTCAAGGTTGTGAACCTTGTGTACATCTCTTGGATAGTCTCTCCTTCTTTCATAGTGAAGTTTTCATACTGAGAGTATAGTAGAGTGCCTCTTGACCTTTTTACCTGAGGTTTTCCTTCATGGGCTACTTGAAAGGTATCCCAAATCTCTTTGGCAGTGGTGCAGTTTTGGATTCTGCTGTACTCGTCTGGACCTAGTCCACACACTAGCTACTTTTTGGCCTTTGCATTCTTCTCCCATTTTTTCAGATACTCTAGTCTTTGGTACATCTATACCTTCAGCAGTCTTCATCATGGTAGCTAGAGGACTATCAGTGACTATGTCCTAGAGTTCATAGTCTTCTCCAATCAGGTGGTCCTTCATCCTGTTTTCCACCAAGAGTAATACTGGCCATTGAAGAGTGGTGGCCTTGCAGTTGATTGACCTTCCCAGTTTCCAGGTGGTGCACTCATCTTGATCTTCTCCAATGTGTTAGCCTTTCAAGGAGATTATTCTCTCTAGAAGAACCTAGTTCTTCTTGGTGTTCCAACTTCTACTGTTGCGGAATAATAAAAGCAGTAAAGTAAAAACACAGAGATTTTTACGTGGAAAACACCTGGCTCAAAAGGTGAAAAAACCACGACCTACTCCTCAGTAGGATTTGCTCAAACTCTTCACTAAAACTCTGAGCCAAACGGACTTACAAAATAAACTCTTTTGTAATCCTAGGACTAACTCTAATCCCTTCGTAGTAACTAGCCCCTAGCTAATTTCTACAAGCTTCAAGTTAACTCTAACTTGAACAATGCGTACCTATTACAATTGCTTCTATGAAAGCTGAAAAGATACAATATTAAATCTCCTACTACAACTAACTAGACTCAATGACAAACAGATGGAACTGGTTCTTCTAGCTGGTCTGTAGCCTTTGTATCGCACAATAATTCTGCTTGCAAAATATCTGAGAATTTTGCTTTCAAATCTTGATTCACTTCTGCACTTGTGCGTTTTTGATTCAAGCAAGAATACTTCAATTATTTATAAAGTCAGTTGTTGAGTTTGTCGTTCAGTTTTGGTACAACTCTACCTGGGAGAACGAGTTCGTATTAAACTCAATTTCCTTCCTTCGTTACTGTCCTTGCTGAATTCAACTTCTATTCTCTTATCAATTTGCAACCTTTTCGCATTAGAAGACGCTCTCCTTGTTCGTTGATACTTCACAATCGCATTCATCTCTTATGCATATAAGGTTTGTGTGCCAACTCGTCAGGTCAAGTATGTGTGCTCTGATGGACCTGGTTCAACTGGTCAGACATTTGTCAATCATCAAAACTATGCAATGACTTGGGTCAACATAGGAGATTTGACAAATATATATGACTCAAATACAACCGAAGTTCCTCAAAATTAATTGTCATTTTAACTATCTTTTGGGTGGGGGTAAATTTGCAGGTCACAATAATGTTAAAGACGTCTAAACCAGTTTAAAAAAAAAAGAGAGAAGAGAAGATAATTTATGGTATTAGGAAGAAACTATAAACACATGTTCTATCGTGTATTATACCCGACACACACGCACATATATTTCCATGCCAAGAGTAAAATTTTATTATTCGATGCTTTTCTGGACTTATATACTAAAACAAAAGAAGAAAAGAATTAAGATAAGTTGGCCGACGTTCAATTGTTTTTTTGATGACAAAAGATGTCATTTGTTTTTGGAATACTAGAGACCTTATAATTCGTATTTGAGAACCTCTATTCCTTGATATTATGGCAATAGAGTGTACGATAAATATTAATGTCATGATGATACTTTGCTGTCATAAGCACTACATAAGGAAAAGTTCACAATTTAAAAAAAAAAGATTAAAAATCAGAATGGGACAAAGTCTAGTCTAGATATATAGTTGCAACGTGGGACTCTTTAACCCAAGATTTGTGCTTTTGGTTAACTAGTTAGGAGTAATTTTTATTTAGAAAATATATACTCGCAATATTTATTACAATTCCACTTGTACTACTTTTCTCTTAATATCTACCCACGTAAAGCATGACAAGTGACACTTATATTAGTATATGGTTTGGCTTTATTTACCAAAAGGATTTGTTTGAAGCTTTATATCTCATTTTAACAACTTTGGGCAATGTGTGAGCTATTGGATATACACAAGTGTGATTTGTACATTTGACTGATTTAATAAAAGAGACAACTTCAATAATGTTATGACCAGTTTGATTGAATCTATATCACATAATAAGAAAATCTTTTTTGATGTATTTTTCTCAAATCTTAAATATATGACACATTTAATGTCGGGCGAACATGGCCAAATTTTGAATATTCGAGAATTTGTTTGCTCAATTTGGAGTTATCAATATCACAGCGAGGGTACTCCAGTTTTACCCCAACCACAAACCAACCTCATTTCATCTATAAAATATTTTATCTATTTCATTTTATATGATAATGTTTAATTTATTGGACATGAACATTAAGGTATTAATTTTAATTATAGTGGTTGAAAATATTATAGTGGTTGAAGAAAGGAAACATCACATCAAAATTAATTAAGTGGATTCGCAGTGTAATTAGAATTTTTAAAACGTTAGGGGAAAGAATTAAAACATTCAAAAATTCCCCCCACTTAATAATTTCATATTTCAAACTTGAAATTCCCTCTTCTCTCTTCATCTTCTTTTATCTTGTCTCCTTCATCTTCTTCTTCCTTCTCTTCTCATTTCTTATCTTTTCTGCATTTTTTCTTCTTCATCATCTTTTATTTCATTCTCTTCTTTTGGCGATCTAATTTTCTTCTCCTAAGTTTTTATCTTTTTTTCATTCACTTCAGAAGAATTTTTTAAAAAAAGAATTGTAATTTTTTAAAAAAATAATAGAAAACTCTGTAGTCCGTCGCAAAATAATAGAATTTTATGTAAACAATCTCTGGTTGTTTAGTTCAAAACAACTAGGAAATATTTAAACAATGGAGTGATATATAAACTCGGAAAAGGGTCAAAGTTTCTCCTTTACTATTCGAAAAGGTTTATATTTGATAAGGATACTCCAAGCGTATCCAGGAGTCCTAGTTTAAGTTGTATCTTATTAGTAGAGGTGACAAAATGGTTAAAAGAAAATAGTTCTTCACCCATATTACTCATTAAAAATTGGGTTGAATAATGAGCCATTTAAAATGAGTCGAATATGGATAAATAACCATATTATCCACTTAGAAAATAGTTAACCAATGGATAACTAATGTGTTTAACTTTTACATTTGTAAAACCTCAAATTTGGGTTCCTCAAGTTTGAAAGATTAGGAATTCTCTCATAAGTGATCATATTTAAGAAGTCATGAATAATATCGATATCCATATTATCTGCCGGATAAACTCGTTTTTTATCCGTTTCAAATACGGGTCAGGTCGTATAATTTTTCCTTTTTTGAATTATTCTTTTTGACCCGCTCATATCCGACCTGAGTCACCCGTTTGCCACCCCTACTTATTAGTTTCTTTCCTATCTCCACAAGAGTCTTATGTACGGAGAACTCTATCTCCTCTCTCCCTCTCCTCTTGTAATTGTATATAAACTTCTGTATTGTAATCGATATAGACAAGCCGTTTACAATTCTTTTCAACTCTTATATGGTATCAAGAGCCTAAAATAAATTCACATGAGTTGTACTCCTTTTTTCCAGAATGGGTGACAAAACACCACTATCTTCTTCATCAACCTCTTCCTCACCCATCATTCCAGTCACCCAGAGAAGCATTGTTCAACCCCTGTCAACTCATCTCTTTCAATCCTGCCAGCTAACTCCTTGAAACTATAGGGAATTCGAACTACTACACTAGAAATTCGAAGTAACCACACTTCTTTTTGGCTATGATCTTCTTGGCTTTGTTGATGGTTCATCCACTCCTCCATCCACTCACATTCCAATATGCAGTCCTCCTATAGCATTTCGTGACAACATTGGTGCTACTTACCTTAGTCGCAACCCAGTTTTTCACTGTCGTCAGAAATATGTCGCTATCAATTTTTACTTTGTTCGAGATCAACTGGAACACAATGATCTCTCTTGTAGTGCCTCGGAAAAAAAAAGTTTTGAAATATTATAAGGTCATTAAGAGGTCCGACTAATTATATTTATTTGTATGCGAGTGATTAATAGTATGAAAGATATCCCATGAACATAATTATAAGTGAATGATGTGTATTTGAAGTGATTTAGGGCCTACAGAAAGCCCTTGGGACAAGCCAAGTTGAAAATTACATGATAGACTGAAATTCTAAATGAGTATGCACAAGACCCATCTTTGGACGAGCATATATATATATATATATATATATATATATATATTGGGTGAAGAACTTATCAAATGAAAGACTGTCGAGTCTAATTTCTAACTATTGAAACCGTTCCTCATTTGGACATTTCTACAAGGAGTTATGGACATTTTAATAAAAGGTGTCCAGTAGGGGAATACTTAGAATACGATGTACAATCTGCACAGCGCAAGGCACAACTCGCGAAGCACCTTTGCCTATATAAGGCAGTCACAGACATCATCCATTTTTGGGGATTTGTCTGAGGTAGAGATTGGTTCTTTCGTGCTGGATTCGACCTTGGGGACTACTTAAGACTAAATGGTAAATTTTTATGGATATTTTAAGTTAATAACATCCTTTAACTACTATTAACATCATTCATTCTTTGAAATCCCTAGTAATCTTTCAAGTTGTTTAAGAATACCAAATTTTCAAAACATTGGATTTTTAAGGAAAAACTTCAGAAAGTTAATCCTAATGCTTCAAACTCATTTCTTATGAGTCGGTGAGAGTAATTATAATATTTATTTCAAGTTGTTACGGTTGGATAATTGATTTCATAAACTCTAATTCGTGGCATGAATAATGTTCTTGAGAAAATGAGGGGAAGATAAATAATGTTCTTAGAAATGAAATTAAAGGATGCAATGAACCTTTGGAATCATTTTCTAGCTAAATTGGAAGCGTTCAACAAAGTAATCACCAAATTAAATATTTTAAAAATGTAGGTTAAGGAAGACGATGAATAGTAATTTGCGGTGTTGGAGAAATAATGTTGTATCATTGATGACTTCAAATGTGTACTAAATATTAAGAATGGAGTTGAATGTGCTAGTAAGTGAACATATTTGACGTTTTGAGCTGGAGGCTTGTAGCCAACTTGTGAGCCATAAATGGATATTGATAAATATTTTTGAGTCATATTTTGATTGTAATTGGGATATGTAATTGTAGATATCAATTTGTTGGTGGCGTCTGAGCATTTTACTCATTGTTAGGATTTGAGAGGACGATTAAAATCTTGAAAATGTTATTAAAGCGAAAATGAAGTAAGTTGACTCAAACTTACTCTTCTTCTAAGTATTTTCTCTAAAAGCATATTTTGAGTTATTGCTTAAATTATTTACAAATGTGCTTTTGTGCTTGTGGGGACAAAAAAATACGGATGTCTGTATGTACTAAAATATTATGTTGCATATGTAGTGTTATGTTGTTTTATAAAGCTTTAATTTAAATCTTGTTGGCAAGATGACACTTAAGGTAAATGTTATAAGTTTTTATAAAAAATCTACGTATTGATAAGAGTATATATATTTGAGTGCTAAAGATAAGTTTTCATATAAAGTATTTCTTTTGAAAATTGATAAATAGAATAGCATTTGTAGTAACTTTTTAAAGATTGATGTTAAATTGCTAAAGACTTTAACATGTAAAATGTTGTTTAATTAATTTTTATTCAAATGGTTTAGGTTTTCTATTAATGCTATGATTTGATAAAAAAAAAAGATCATTTGATGCTAATATGCCATGAATCTATTTTTGGAGTATCAAATATTTTGGGAGTTACTTGTGTTCACCGAGATAGACTTCAGATATATTGTGTTCATCGTCATGAAACTACACATGCCAGTATAGGCGTAGATGGCCACTTTGTGGTACAGACTACGATAGAGTGCTTTCCCACGAGAGGGTACTATTTTGTGTTATTATTAGCATGTTTGAGTTGATTTGTAGGCACTACAATGAGACAACCTGAGCAAATAAGGTATATGATACTTGCCGCTAGGTACATAACCTGGTTGACCTTCTTGTGTCGGTGATGGCATAGTACTCCCAGTGAAAGGTACTTATGTTTATGCCTAGGGGGGCGAAAGTTATTTTAATGACTTAAAGCAAATGTAATGATTTTGTATGATTTTATTTAAAATCTTGGATTGATATAAATATTTTAAAATTTTATATTGTGGGTTATATTCACTTATCTTTTATTTAAAATGATAATAATAATAAATTTATAAAATTTCTTATCATTATATATAAAATATTGGTGCATTATTTTTATAAAGTTTGTTCCAAGAACTTAAGTTTGAGAGAGTCTATGACATTTATTGAGTACCATCATGGTGTACTCAGCCCTTAGGGGCTCCTCTTCATAGTCCCGCTTTCTTTGCGTGTTTCAGGATAAGGTATGGCACGTGTTGTATGGACATGGCTAGGATGACTCTCTTTTCGGGATATGATGAAGCACCACTTTTATTTCGTGGTAGATATCATGTAATTCTTTGTTATTATAAGAATTATTCTAAGTGTTTGTTCTATTCTTTGGTATAGAGGATCCATAAATAGTTGTGTTTGATTGTAAAACAATAGGGTTGTGGATGTTTTGCATAAACAAATAATTATTTAATTTGATTATATCTTTTTTATGAAAGTTTCATGTATGATTTTGAAAATGAAAAATATTTTGTGACTTGATTTGAAAATGTACAAGATTTCCAATTGGCTTTTGCAATTATATTTGGCATTGATGTTGGTTCACTCAGATCAGTAAGTGTGCCGGTCACGTGGATTTGGGTCATGACAAACTTGGTATCAGAGAACTAGGTTCTAAGTCGAATCCTAGGAAGTCTATAGAGCTGTGTCAAGTAGAGTCCCTCTTATCAGTGTGTTGTCGGTCATACTTATACGAGAAGGCTACAATGACATCTAGTGAGTTTCACTTTTTTCTTACTCTAGACCGTGCATTTGTGCCTTAAGTGAGAGTCTGGATTCTGGATCGTTTTGATTACCTGTTGTGGAAAATATAGAAGAGACGAGAATAAAGCACAAGATTCAAGTTATAATACAAGAGGTTTGGGCTAATAGCTAAAAAGTGTCAGATTGTCAAAAATTGAATGATATGTTGAGAATAGATTGGAATTGATATAGTCAACACGTATGAATTTGGTGAATAAGAATTATTAGTCGAATACTAAGAAATCATCGAAGAAAACAAGGTGATGTTGTCCTCTAGTACTATCAAGATGGTGTCAGGAATTATAAAGAATTTTACTAAAGGATGTGAATAAGGGCACCTATGGTAGACACTAGCTTACAATTTAAGATTGTTGGTCAAGATGTTGGAACGACTGTTTACTATGATAATCACCATTAACGAGTTTAACAAAGGTACAAAAAAATAATAATATAAATGAAGAGGTTTCATCTTAAATTATCATGACAAGATATAGAGAAGTGATATAAATCCAATTGATAAGTGAATGTGAATCAGTCAAGTTTGTGGCAAACATAGTATGACTCATAAGAAATATGGCATAGTTAAGACAATTTCAATAATGAGCAAAGGCCCCTTCCCAAAAGAAAAAGAAAAAAACGGACTTTCCTGATCATTCGAAAATGAAATGTTACAAGACATGAGAGATGACCCCTAATTATACTAGAGATCGGGTTTTCTCTGAGCATGATAGGTTATCTCCATGATGGCGTCATATCTAATAGAAGTGACACACAAGAAATAAAGTGTAACGTGTAAGTACAAGTTGAGGATACACGAAGCATACCATATGTAAAAGATGGGCATGACAGCTTTGAGTACCTCTGTCACGACCCAAAATCCATAAGGTCGTGATGGCGCCGGACACCACTGTCAGGCAAGCCAATCATTAAATGGTTAAGTTAAATTTTCTGTTTTAGCATTTTTTTGAAATCATTACCTTTCACGTAACACATAATATCTAAATAAAATCCATTAAGTAGAAATAACAGTCCAATATTCCATTTTTCATAAAATACACCTCAAACACATCCCAGAACCCGGTGACACAAGTACATGAGCAATTTTTAAGAATTTATACAATTATTACAAATCTTGTCCGAGATACAAATTGGACCAGGAATTTAAAATAAAATACAAATACATATGAAGAAGACTCTGCTGGCTGCGGGTCGTCTCCGGATGATGCACCCCGTCTAAGTCTCCAAGTCAGCCACTTTGCTATGAAGGTACCTGTGCAACAAAATACACAGCAAGTGTAGCATGAGTACGAAAAAAACGTGTATTCAGTAAGTATCCCGCCTAACCTCAGACAGGTAGTGACGAGAGGTCAAATTAGAAACTTTCTAGAAGTCAATTAAAATCAGGTATAGTAACGAAATGAATCAATACGAAACAAAGTAAGAGTATATATCGAACGGGTATAATTACACGGTACGATCCCTTCCTTACAATTTATTCAGCTCTCAATTTACAATTTACTTCCGTAAGCAAAACATATACATATATACAGCTTCACCAAAAGGTTATTATACTTCAATTTAGGGAAAACCCTTAGGTCGGCTTCTAGCCAAACATTACACACGATTCAATGGGGATAGTAAGTACATAGGAAAGGAAATGCCGAGGCATACGGCCTGATCCAACATAAAAGTAAATTGTGCACTGCCGAAGGGTCAAACGGTGCGGACAATAGATGTATCTTTCAATCCACCGTGACGTACGGCCCGCTCCCATGAGAGTGTGGTACATAAATCTTGCCGAGGCGAACGACCCGATCCCATAAGAGTGTGGTACATAAATCCTACCGAGGCGAACGACCCGATCCCGTAAGAGTGTGGTACATAAATCCTGTCGAGGCGAAGGACCCGATCCCATAAGAGTGTGGTACATAAATCCTGCCGAGGCGAACAATCTGAACCCATAAGATTGTGGTAGGAGGATTTATCCCGCTCGCGAATCATACATGCGAAGCAGTTACATATGAATTATAGAGTTACCCCGCTCGCGAAACATACCTGCGAGTCGGGTACCCACATATAAATAGGTCCATTCAAGTAGTAAATCCGGAATTTATCAGGGAATATTTAGCCGAAGAAGGATAAATTCTCTTTTTACATGATTAAGAAAAAGAAGTTTAACCTACCTAAGTATTCATTTACTAATTCAATGAGAATAGACAGTCTCGTTTTACCAACAAAGTTGCAAGTATAGTAAGTAAAGCATGCTAGTGGGTCCTAGGCTACCCGGACATAAGCATAATAGTAGCTACGCGCAGACTCCCGTCACCTTGTGCGCACGTAGCCCCCACAAATAGTAGCACATATTTAATTAGTTCATCTAGGGGGACAATTCCCCCTCACAAAGTTAGAAGGAGACTTACCTCGCTCCGACATTCCATAACCGGCTTCCAAGCCCTTCCGACGACTCCAATTGATGCACAACGCCCCAAAACTAACCAAATAACAGCAAACCAATAAAAATATACTCTAATATTTGTTAATAATCCAAATTATATAAACTCCTATCTCCGCTCAAGGAATTGACCAAAATTCCCTCAGGCCCACGTGCCTGGATTTCGAAATTTCTCGAAGATAAACTCTGCACATAGTTTTACTAGTTCAAATATACAATTTACTCAAATATTCATGCTCAATTCGTGGCTAAAATTCAAATTACCAAATTTCTAGGTTTTTTTCAAAATCCCACTTTTTTCCCACAATTTTTCATGTTCAAATCCGTACATAAACCTTGAATTAACTTGGAATGAGAAGGAATCACTTACCTATTGATGCTTGATGAAAATCCCTTCTTGAAGCTCATCAAAATCACCCACATAAATGAAACAAATGAAGGAAATGGCCAACATCTCGCATTTAAATTAATCTGCCCAGGCCCCAATTTCCTCTCTGCGTTCACGATACCCTGAGTGCGTTCGCGAAGGGAAACTACCATGACCCTCCGCGTTTGCAGGCCTCCCTGTGCGTTCACATAGGCCAAACGGCCCCCAGGCCCCCAGCTCCCGTTTCCTCTACGCGTTCGCACACCTTAAGTTACATCCTGCATTTTCATATGTTAAAGTTTCTTGGTAAGTTAATCGACGTAAGTTCGGGGAAGGAATTATTTTTGAGAATATAAGCATTATGTTGTTTCAAACAAGTGATAAGTAAATTCGTGAAGGTGAGAGGGTAAAAGAATCGAAGAAAATGAGTTTCGTCGAAATTTGAGAATTTGCGATAAAATATGGTCTGAGCGATAATACCCGGTAATTGTGGACTAGTACCATACAAGGTACCACATGACCATGATAGTAAGGTGTATAAGGTGTATTAAAAAGGAGTAGTATTTTAAGTAATTTGAGATAATTCTTAATTATGTGGGTAATTGGTTATTTAATAGATTGGTGGAACATTACCAAGTTAATTAAGAATTTAGTAATTAATTAATTAAAATGTGATGGATTAGCCTTAAAGGCCCCAACGTGGCAGCAAGTTTGGCCAAATTGGTGACTCTTAAAGTCACAAAGAAAGGTGGCACATTTTGGAGGAACTCTTAGGCTTAGTCATCACCTAGTTATCCTTTCTTTAATTAGAGTTGTTTTGTGGATTCCACAAACAAGGATTTATACTACATATAACCAAACCATATTTTCATTAGCATTACACAACTCCAACACTCCAGCATCCTCTATGTAATATACATCAATTTTAAGATTCTCTTGCATATTGAATCTTCATCACAAATATAACGTTCAACTTCAACAAAGCCATAAAAGGCTTTCTAAATTCACAAAGTGAAATTTCAACTAAAAATCTTAAGACCTATTCCTACATCATTTTTGTGGAGATGTATGTGCTGAGTAACGAAGGAATTTACAAATGGATTCATATGAAATCTCGTAACGCTACAGCAGTGTGAGACGCAATTCTGAGATAGCACGGTGCAATCTTTCTCAAGAATATTATACGGATTTTCCCCTACTCCGATCTTGCCGTCACGTGTTTTGTCACAATTAATGTTAGAGGGATTGTCAAGAGAATCGGCTCAGGTATGTTAAGGCTATCCCTTCTTCTTTTTGGCATGGTCCAAATTATACTGATGAAACGAGCAAATACACAGTTTCTATAAATTACTCTATTCATAGCAATAGTAGGGGTGTCTGTATTCTTGATTTCCCATAAGAATTATTATTATCTTCTGTTCATGGGTCTCGAAAATACGTGTGTTGGTAAAGTTTATTTCATGATATTAATCAGAGGCATAACGGTCTTATGACGTACCGAGAGATTTTATTGTCATATTTCATATGCATTTCATGCATTTACATATGCACATTGACCCATGACCAGAAGGCGTTATATACGCGTATATATGTAAATATATGTATAAGGGATATGGGAAAAGGTTACAGCGTTATATACGCACCACCACCTGATCAGCTGGTATATGA
>ML438583.1:0-29844 GCA_005239525.1 Nicotiana knightiana | reverse complement strand
TATATATATATATATATATATATATATATATATATATATATATATATATATATATGTATGTATGTATATATATGTATATGGGATATGGGAAAGGTTATGGCGTTATATACGCACCACCACCTGATCAGCTGGTATACGATGATGATTTTGCCCACAGTGGCCGATATGATATGATGGGATGCCCTCAGAGGCTGATGATGTTATGAAACATGTACCTATGCACGACATGACATTCATATGCATATGCATGACGCTAAAAGTAATTTATGATTTACAAAGCTATTCAGGCTTACAGGTTGAGTCATGTGCTCTATATTTCTTCCATGTCTCTTATGTACTTATTTATGTGCCTTACATACTCGGTACATTATTCGTACTGACGTCCCTTTTTCCTGGGGACGCTGCGTTTCATGCCCGCAGGTCCCGATAGACAGGTCGAGAGCCCTCCAAGTAGGCTATCAGCTCAGCGGAAGATGTTGGTGCGCTCCATTTGCTTCGGAGTCGCTTGTTTGGTTAGTATGATTTAGACGTGTATTGTTTGGTATTGCAGGACTCTATCCCGACCTTTATGACATTTATGTACTCTTAGAGGCTTGTAGACATATGTCGTATACATGGAATATTGTATGGCCTTGTCGGCCTAATTTTTGAGTTTATAAATGATTATGTTGGCCTATTAGGTCCGTATGTCACGTGTATATGATGATGTAATAAGAATGATACGTTACGCTGGTACTCGGTCGATTAAGGTACCGGGTGCCCGTCGCGGCCCATCGGTTTGGGTCGTGACACCTTACCCCGCGTTCGCGTAGAGATCACAACCCAAGCCACCGCATTTGCACTCCCTTCACCGCGAACGCACAAGCCAATCCAGCATCCCTCCATTTTCCTTCTCCGCGATCGCACACAAGGGACCGCGATTGCGGAGCACACCAGATACACCAGTAACAGCAGCAGCAAAACAAAGAAAAAAACATGGTCTGAAGTTGCCCTAAAACACACCCGAGGCCGCCAGGACCCCGTCCAATCACACGACTCAGTACCATAACATCCCACGGACTTGCTCGAGGCCTCAAAACACATCAAACAACGCCGAAACCACGAATCGCACCCAAATCCAAACTTTATGAACTTTGAAATTTCAAACTTCCACATCCGATGCCGAAACCTATCAAATCACGTCGATTGACCCCAAATTTTGCACACAAGTCATATTCGACATTACGGACCTGCTCCAACTTCTGGAATCGCATTCCGACCCCGATATCAAAATTCCCACTCCCGGTCGGATTTCTCAAAAACCTTCAAATTTCTATCTTTAGCCAAATGACTTCAAAATGACCTACGGACATCCGAATTCACTTCCGATCGCGCTCCCAACTCCAGAATCACCATATGAAGCTATTCCCAGGCTCGAAATCCCAAACGGACATCAATATCACTAAAATGCGCTTCAAGCTAAACTTAGGAAATTTCTTCAAAATTGTTGACTTCCATAATATACACCGAAACACTCCCAAGTTATCCAAAACCTGATCCGGACATATGCCCTAGTCCGAAATCATCATACTAACCTGCAGGAACCTTCAAATCCTGATTCAGAGGTCATTTACTCAGAATTCCAATCTTAGTCACTTTTTCCAACTTAAGGCTTCTAAAATAAAAATTTTCCTTCCAATTTGACTCCGAACTTCCCGAAGTTAAATTCCGACCACACCTACAAGTCATAACACCTGAAACGGAGCTTCTCATGACCTCAAACCGCTGAACGACGTGCTAGAGCTCAAAACGACCGATCGAGTCGTTACATTCTCCCCCACTTGAACAGACGTTCGTCCTCGAACGTGCCAAGAACTGCTATGGAATTATCTAAATTCACTGTTTAACACTTTGTGCACCTGCTCGTGCTACCACTACCCAGCTGAGTACATTAGCTTGATCAAATATGAAGATTTCTTCTTTTATCCATATAATAGGCTCAGAATCCAGTTCCAACACCTGAAATTTCTCTACCAGGCCTAGTTCCAATATATAAACACCATATCAACTACCACACGATATACCAGAACACGACTGCATACCTTTGATGAATTAGCACCATGCACCGCATAATTCATCATCTGGCCACAATGACACTCCCTGAACCTTAATAGCCAAAATTCCACGAATCTGATGCTCCCAATACACCTTATGATATATATATATACACACATCCAGCTATAATTCTGGCGATACCACCACAATGGAGGAGATGTGTAGAAATTCTAACCAATTGCAAAGTTAAGCAAACATTGAATCCTTCCTCTTGACTAGGACCATCATGTAATTACAAACCAATAAGGGTAACTGGCCTTTAATGTAATTCACATAATCTTATCGCACTTGATCCCTGATCCAATAATCTCGTCTCACACAGTATGAACTGTTCAAACAACCAATCACCCCAGACATGACCAACAGTCTCACACGATGCCATAATGCGCCAATAGGCCACAATTCGAACATGATACCTAAGGAAATGACTCAGGAAGGGATTACTCGACTCACACAACTTATAGGAACTTTCCTCAGAGAATTGGAAGTAAAACACAAGAAAAATAAATATAGGAACCTTACTCATCATCACACTGTTGCGGCGTGCAACCCGATCCAAATAACATACCCGTGGCGGCTTGCCACCCGATCCCATCATAAAATTCACATAAGGAAATATACACGGAGCTGAATTGCTCAATGTTACAATTTAGTGAATATCAGTCACAAGCACGCTAAGTGCATAATATCATTCTGGGGAGACTGATAGAGCCATATGCTACAAAACTCGAGCACAACTGAGGTGCGATATAAAATCTGAATCTCAAGAGCCATCCCGCTCACATAACCTCGTCACTACGCGGAATCTCAATGCATAAGAATTTATCAAGCTGCTTTAAAACTCACACGACACAATCATAATATCACATGAATCTAACAAAGACGGAACAACATTTGATATTCCAACACCCCTCCTTGAGAAGCGCTATACTGAAATGAACACATCTAACTCACATGACACCTATAATCTTGTTTTAATCCATTCACACACTCCAAGTCGATTCTGCTTGCACTGAACTAGGATGATAGCTTTACCTGGGTCCATAGTAACCCACTTCCTCTCATAATACGTAAGAACAACCATCATAGCCAGGACGAACACCCCACAATCCACAACCAACTAAACTGAACGCCTTCCAGGCATAAATTCCCAAATAAGCAATATTGCACCCCCTTATACTTGGTCTAAATCTTCAACCAATCAGGTGACTACCTATCACACTTATACCATCTTCCCGTGGTCACGCTCCCACGACCTTCCACGAGGTAACAAGTCTGCACTTCCATACCACCGACCACACTAATGTGCAAAACACATCAAGAACCCATGACCAGGGTACAAGGCCTCCTTCNTTACCAACAAATTTGCAAGTACATCAAGGAAAGCATGCTGGTGGGTCCTAGACTACCGGACATAAGCATAACAGTAGCTACGTACGGACTCCTATTACCTCGTGCGCACGTAGCCCCCACAAATAGTAGCACATATTTAATTCGTTCACCTAGGGGGACAATTCCCCCTCACAAAGTTAGAAAGGAGACTTACCTCGCTCTGAAATTCCATAACCGGCTTCCAAGCCCTTCCGACGACTCCAATTGATGCACAACGCCCCAAAACTAACCAAATAATGGCAAACCAATGAAAATATACTCTAATATTTGTTAATCATCTAAATTATATAAACTCCTATCTCCGCTCAAGGAATTGACCAAAATTCCCTCGGGCCCACGTGCCCGGATTTCGAAATTTCTCGAAGTAAACTCTACCCATAGCTTTACTAGTTCAAATACATAATTTACTCAAATATTCATGCTCAATTCATGGCTAAGATCCAAATTACCAAATTTCCAGGTTTTCTTCAAAATCCCAAATTTTTTCCACAACTTTTCATGTTCAAATCTGTGCATAAACCTTGCATTTAACTTGGAATGAGAAGGAATCACTTACCTATTGATGCTTGATGAAAATCCCCTCTTGAAGCTCCTCAAAATCGCCCACATCAATGAAACAAATGAAGGAAATGGCCAACATCTCGCATTTAAATTAATTTGCTCAGGCCCCAATTTCCTCTCTGCGTTTGCGACACCCTGAGTGCGTTCACGAAGGGAAACTGCCGTGACCCTCCGCGTTCGCAGTCTTCCCTTTGCATTCGCATAGGCCAAATGGCCCCCAGGCCCCCAACTCCCCTTTCCTCTACGCGTTCGCACACCTTACCCCGCGTTCGCGTAGAGATCACAACCCAAGCCACCGCGTTCGCACTCCCTTCACCGCGTACGCACAAGACAATCCACCATCCATCTATTTTCCTTCTCTGCGATCGCACACAAGGGACCGCGATCCCGGAGCACACCAGATACACCAGAAATAGCAGCAGCAAAACAGAGAAAAAAATGGTCTGAACTTGCTCTGAAACACACCCGAGGTCCCTAAGACCCCGTACATTCACACGACTCAGTGCCATAACATCCCACGGACTTGCTCGAGGCCTCAAATCACATCAAACAACGCCGAAACCATGAATCTCACCCAAATCAAAACTTTATGAACTTCGAAATTTCAAACTTCCACATCTGATGCCGAAACCTATCAAATCACGTCCGATTGATCCCAAATTTTGCACACAAGTTATATTCGACATTACGGACCTGATCTAACTTCCGGAATCGCATTCTGACCCCGATATCAAAATTCCCACTTCCGGTCGGATTTCTCAAAAACCTACAAATTTTTATCTTTAGCCAAATGACTTCAAAATGACCTACGGACATCCGAATTCACTTTCGATCGTGCTCCCAACTCAAGAATCACCATACGAAGCTATTCCCAGTCTCAGAATCACAAACGAACATCAATATCACTAAAATGCGCTTCAAGCCAAACTTAGGAAATTTCTTCAAAATTGCTGACTTCCACAATATACATCGAAACGCTCCCGGGTTATCCAAAACCTGATCAGGATAAACGCCCCAATCTGAAATCATCATACGAACCTGCAAGAACCTTCAAATCCTGATTCGGAGGTCATTTACTCAGAATTCCAATCTTAGTCAATTTTTCCAACTTAAGGCTTCTAAAATGAGAATTTTCCTTCCAATTTGACTCTGAACTTCCCGAAATTAAATTTAGACAACACCTACAATTCATAACACCTGAAATGGAGCTGCTCTTGACCTCAAACCGCTGAAAGACGCGCTAGAGTTCAACCTCTAATGATGCATAACAAGGTATGCGTGGATAAAGTATGTGAACTTAAATGCATAAGAGTGAAAATATTAAGGCATGAGATGCAAAAAAGGCGTAATCTTGGAGGTTATAAGAAGCAATATAGGTATGTCTTATTTTATTCTGTTGAAATGATGAAAATTGTGAATTTCCAAGAATGATCTCAAATAAACTCTATATGTGCCCCAAAAAAATAGAGTAGTTAACTTGTGATTGAACGGATCCTTTTGATTTAAGAAGAATAAATATTGAAATGGCACAGGAGCTAAGTTAAAATTGTTGGAAAGTTATACATCTATTGTGTACGACGTAAGGCTTAAAAAAATAATTAAAAATGGTTATGGTACGTATTTGGAAATTGAGAAGTTACAAGAATTCTAAGGCTCATGATAATGTGTCACAAATCCCTAGCATGATATGTTTGGACAAGGCCAATGATACCATAAAGAATGAGAAAATATGCAAGTATATATTTATTATATGAAACATGCTAATGTAGATATGTGATATTAGCTATGGATAAGATAGTTCGCATTATGATGAAGACATTAGGTAACAAGATCCTACAGGCATGACATCATTATCAAAAGTATTAGCCCTCTAGGTGGGATACCATCAACATAAAGTTGTATGAAAGGACTTACGAGCAAGAAATATAATTTCAGAGATATATACTACAAAATCTCAAATATATATATATGTATATGTATATGTATATATATATATATATATATATATATATATATATATGTATATGTATGTATGTATATGTATGTATGTATATATATATATATATATATGTATGTATATGTATGTATGTATATGTATGTATGTATATGTATGTATGTATGTATATGTATATGTATGTATGTATATGTATATTACATGTTACTTACATTTAGCATTGTGAAAATGGTATACGTTGTGAAAAGTTGTATAATAATGTGTCGTGCCCCCTTTTTCTCGCGAAATCGGGTTTCGACATTTTTGAGACAATTCCCTTCCTTTTGGGACGGGATATGGGATATGAAGAGTCGCCACCTAACGGATTAAGGTGCGTTAGAGAACCTAGAGTAATTAACTCATGAAACTAATTTACATCACCAGAGATCGGGTAAGGGCTCGAAATTACCTTGAGGGGAAGGTGTTAGGAACCCCTCGAGGTCCACAATGGTGAGTCGCGGCCAAACTTAATTAAGAAAATTAGTATTTAAAGGAAAATAAAGTAATTTAGACAACTATTATTTAAAAACAGGAATTAAATGGGTCCTAAGTTTTTTAGCCTATAGGATCATTTCCATGCAACACTTGGTAACTTTCCCCAGGTTAGGGTGCTAAACATAGTATTAGCGCACATGTCATCATCTTCTTTACTACCCAATTACTATCTTTCAGTTGTTACCTAAGCGTTCTAGTAGCTTCTAACTCGTGCCTTATGCATGCACTGCCCGTCCCTTTCCTATGGTCCTGGAGGTGTTTAGGACCTCTATTTAAGGTGGTTATACACTGACCTAGGTTGCTTAAAATTAGAAAAAGCTAGGCGACAACAAAAATTCAAATAGGACTGTCATAGAAGAGCAACTAAAGGCTCATGTTAACCTCCACAAATAGTCAAAAAATGCACGCAGTTCAATCAGCAAATTTCATTAATTTAGGATCCTATAGGCAGGATATCTAGATGAGCAGAAACAGAATGTAGAGAAGCAGTTTGTTTAAGGTGAACATGGGGACCTATCAATTTGCCTACTGATTTTGATTAAGTTCCGAATCTGGGCAAATTTCAAGCAGCAAGAGATCACAGTTTTAGGCCCAGATTTCTTAATAAACCTACAGGTTTTCCTAAGTGATAACCAGAACAGAATCCTATAGTCATGGTATCTATAATTGTTAATTATAGACCTATAACAACGAGTTACTAATTTTAACAGACATGTTTTTATCTCTTTGGATCCTATAGGCATGCTTTCTACTATTGCAGAATTAGTTAGCTCCTATAGGCATGATTTCTAAGTGTTGAAACTGATTACAAGTATGATTTCTAAACTTACGACTGATTTACCCTATAGGCATGATATCTATTAGTTTAAATCCTATAGACATGATTTCTAGGTTTTGAAACTGATTCCTTTTATTCCTGTAGGCATGGTATCTAAGTTGAAACTCATTTTTATTTCCTATAGGCATGATATCTATTAGTTTAAATCCTATAGACATGATTTCTAGGTTTTGAAACTGATTCCTTTTATTCCTGTAGGCATGGTATCTAAGTTGAAACTCATTTTTATTTCCTATAGGCATGATATCTATTAATAACATCGGGGCAGAATTAATAAAGCAAATTGCCAGGAAAGTTTATTAGCTCAAACAAATAGAATCATATATACATGACCATTAATGCACATTGAGATTGGAAATATGTGTAGATCCTAAGAACATGGATTCTAATGCAGAATTACCAAAGACCTATAGACGGTGTCTCTAATATGAATGATCACAAACAGTCAAGATAACATCCTATAGGCAGAATTTCTAAACGATTAGTAACAATCACACAATCAACACTGTAACCCTATAAACATGATTCCTACTCGAGTTTTGAACAAAGATGTATAAAACCCCCAGCTTTTACTAATAACCCTATATCTGTTATTACTAAGATTATTGCATTATTACAGCCCAATATGAATGAATTACATAATACTATCCATTACACTACAGGGAGCCTTAGCAGGCCCAATATTAACCTGGAAACCAGGCCTTCAAGCAAAGCAAGTATGAAGCATAATAGTATCCATCCATGGCACATAAAATTAGGTTTCTAATGTGTTAAAGTTTCCAAGGGACTCAGGGACCCCGGGCAATGCTCACACCAGAACCTCACTTAGAAAACAGTTCATAAAAGATTGGAAGACCAGCCCCAATGTGTCAGCGAGACTCTTAGCGCGATGAGTGGATATGTGGAGGAGGAAGGCACTGATACTGGTGCTGATGGTCTAGAAGATGGAGGTGGTGCCATGTCAGCTGTCTCGGTGGAAAGACCGACTATTGTGGAAGGCATAGAAGCTGTAAAATTCATAGCATCTGAATCTGCAACCATCACTGATGGCTCATCAGATTGGCCTATGGTAGCAGTTAACTTACCCTTGATCTTCGGTTTCCTCGGGTCCTTCAAAGAATACCAGGAGAAGGGATTCTTAGCCCGAGCTTTTGTATCAAAGCTCTTAGGCTCCACCCCCGCATCTGTGACATACTCCGTGAGGGTGTTGGGATACGGGTAGGAGCTCTCACCCTGTCTGACAACTACTGACATGTTGGACGATATGATGGCACCCATATTGATTGGGTACCCGGCCATGATAGATGCCACCAAGCCTACCTGGGGGATTGGAAGATTGTTCTTATTTTGGCTCGGGTCTATGTTACTGTACACAAATATTTGCCACCATTTTGCTTCAAAGTTGAGGGTAGCTCGTGCAATGGGAACCCCTGATGTGATCCATGGTGGTGGTGGTCCTGGGGCTGCCAAGATCTCTTGCTAACCAAGGGCAAGCTGCATCACCCATTGAAAACTTCTCCAAGTACTGAACTGGCTCCACCTCCTCAAAACGCAAGTAAGTCTTCAGAGTGCTTTGATCAAATTGAACCTTCCAGCTTCCCACCTTGGTCACTTTAGTACGCTTCTTGATATGTGCCACATTGGCATAGAAGTCCCGTACTAAATGCTCCTTGGCATCCATAACGATCTGAGTGAACCATGTCCACCCCTTTCGCTCCCTGAAGTGTTTAGCCACATTTGGATTAATTATATCCAAATCCTTCAATAGAAATTGTCGCTCAAGTGTGAGTGATCTCTGGGGCCACCACTCTCTGAATTTGGTAAATGATGTCAGGTTCACAAATCTATCTTCCCAAGCCTCCTTCTTTTTCAACCTCTCTATGCCGGTCACTCTCGTATCACCCCCTTTACCATTGTTTGGAATGTCATCATCATCATATACTATGACTAGTGTAGCAGGAGTGTGTGTAGAGGAGGGTTCTGAACCCTAACTGCCTTCATCCGAACCCTCAGAAGAATTTGCTGAGATGGAGGGTTCATTGCGGAGTTGGTATCTCCCAGGGAACTGCTGTGGTTGAGATTGGCCTCAAGTTGTTCTTCCACTCAGTGGCCTCAGAAGATTCCCTAAACGATATAAGAACTTGATACCGAGGGCTCTGTGGCCTAACTCTCCCTATGGTTGGCTTCTTTGATGTTGCTTTCTGTACTACAAGTGGCTGAGTACCTCTGACTCGGCCTCGTGAGGATTCACCCCTCCCTTTAGAAGTATCACCACGACCTCTTAATCGAACCATTGTCTGGAATACAAAGCAACACGAGTCAATTAAATTTCAGAAGCAGGCTATAAAGAGTTGCAGACAAAACAATATGCAAATGGGAAAGTGCGGTCCGCATAATTCACAGTGCAGCCGCAGAGTGCCTTGTGCGGACCGCACAATTTTGAAGTACGATCGCACAATTAAAGTGAGGCTTCACAATTGAAGTTCAGGCCACAAAATTGTGAATGCGAACACACAATTCCAGGCCCAGTAGTACTATTTCTCTGAAGTTTGGATCTGCGGTCGCACAATTTATTCTACGGCCGCAGATCATTTTCTGCGGACCACATAATTTTGAGTGCGGTCCGGACATTGAATGCACAAATTTTCCCTAACTAAGGATCTGCGGACCGCACCATTTCATGTGCGGTTGGACAATTTAAACTTAGATGGCACTGAACTTAGGTTTTCTATTTTCACAATTTAGACATGGTATTGGCAAATTAAACATGATGCACAGTTTACACATCCCCAAATTAACTAGTATGAAGTTACAACACTATTTTAAGAACACATGATGAATCATCTGACATTTAGGCCTAAAATTAAATATACTAATTAAGAACAAAAACTAAGATAATTTTGAAATATCTAAACATGAAGTGAACATACTAGTGATGGAGGATGTAGAGGAGAATCTACGATGATGAAGTGAGTGTGATGTTTGAAACAATTTTTGTGCACTGCGCTTGCTTTAGTATCAAGAGTTCAGAGTGCGTGAAGTTTGGAATAGTGTGAGGAGGGCCTATTTGTAGGTTGACAAATCTTAGTTCAAATTGTGCAGCTGAGTGTGGCCGCACAATTTAGTGTGTGGTCCGCACTCTTTACCTCGTGCCGGTGAAGATCTGCGGTCTGCACAAAATTGGGTGTGGCTGCAGATATTTGTGCAGACCGCACAATTCCAAGTGCGAACGCAGATTAGCCATCTCTGCAATTGCAAACTTCAGAGAGTTTGCCTTTTTGGGTCTCCACTTGTACGACCGCACAAAGAATTGTGCGGCCGCAGACTCATTTCTGCTATGGCATGCAAGTTTGTGCAGTCAGCACAATAAATCTGCGGTCGCACTTTTTCAACACTTCACTTCAAAACCAATTAGCACAAAACAAAACCTATCTACAAAAGAAGAAGAAAAATAAAAAGAATCATGGGTTGCCTCCCAAGAAGCGCCTGATTTAACGTCGCGACACGATGTAGATTAACATCAATCACTTGAAATGAATCAATTCCACAACGTGGCCGTCATCAACTTTTCCCAAATAATGCTTCACCCGGTGACCATTGAATCTAAAAACTTCATCATTTTTATTCTTCAAGTCTAATGCACCAAAGGGTGTCACATTCACAACCTCAAACGGACCACTCCATTTCGACTTCAACTTGCTCGAAAAAATCCGTAACCGAGAATTGAACAACAACACAAGATCACCTTCTTTGAACTCCTTGTTCTGAATGTACTTGTCATGAAGGTACTTCATCTTCTCCTTGTATAAGGATGAACTTGTATATGAATTGTACCGGAATTCATCAAGCTCATTCACTTGTGCCACCCTTAGGTTAGCGGCAACATCTCACTCAAGATTAAGCTTCTTCAATGCCCACATAGCCTTGTACTCAAGTTCCACCGGAAGGTGACAAGCTTACCCGAACACCAACCGGTATGGAGACATCCCAATTAGTGTTTTGTAAGCCGTCCTATAAGCCCATAGAGCATCATCAAGTTTTTTCAACCAATCCGTCCGGTTGGCATTCATTGTCTCTGATAAAATACTCTTGATCTCCCGGTTGGAGACTTCCACTTGTCCGCTTACTTGAGGCTGATAGGGGGTCGAGACTTTGTGAGTGACACCATACTTTGTGAGTAAGGTCTCAAAAGCTTTGTTGCAAAAGTGTGATCCCCCATCACTTATAATGGCCTTTGGAGTATCAAATCTTGTGAAGATGTTCTTTTTCAAAAATACCACCACTCTTCGATCTTGATTGTTGGGTAGTGCAACGACCTCAACCCACTTTGGCACATAGTCCACAACTACCAAAATGTATGTGTTCCCATAAGAGCTTACAAACAGTCGCATGAAATCAATGCCCCACACATCTAAAATGTGGATTTCCAAGATGGTGGTGAGGGGCATCTCATTTTTCTTAGAAATCCCACCGGCCCTTTGACATTCATCACAACGCTAGACTAGATCAATACCGTCCTTGTAGAGGGTAGGCCAATAGAATCCATAATTCAACACTTTTGCCGCCATTCTCGCTCCACCATGGTGACCACCATATGGTGAAGAGTGACAAGCCTCAATAATTTTCACTTGTTTTTCCTCCGGCACACATCGACAAATCACACCATCGGTAAAAATCCAGAAAACATACGGTTCATTCCAATAATAGTCAAGGAAATCCCATTTGAGCTTCTTCCTTTGGTTTGAAGAGAACTCATTCGGTACAATACCACTCACAAGATAATTTGCTAAGTCAGAAAACCATGGTATCTCGGTCATTGAAATGGCTAGAAGTTGCTCGTCGGGGAAGGAGTCATTAATCTCAAGGCCGTCATGTGGTCTCCCCTCCTCCTCCAAGCGAGACAAGTGGTCTGCCACTTGGTTTTCACTGCCTTTGTGGTCTTGGATTTCTTGATCAAACTCATGCAATAAAAGCACCCACTGCATTAACATCACCTTTGAACCCTTTTTGCTCATTAAGTACCGAAGCACCGTATGATCGGCGTGGACAATCACCTTTGTACCCACCAAGTACGGGAGGAACTTCTCCATAGCAAAGGCAATAGCAAGGAGATCTTTTTTGGCCACCATGTAATTGGCTTGGGTATCGTTCATGGTCTGACTAGCATAGTAGACCAGATGGAAGATTTTGTTGATACGATGCCCCAAAACTGCTCCGACCGCCACATCACTTGCGTCACACATGAGCTCAAAAGGCAAGCTCCAATCCGGTGCGGTGATAATAGGTGTAGTAGTCAATTTGAACTTGAGAAATTTGAATGCCTTCATGCAATCCTCGTTGAAATGGAATTTGGCATCCTTCTCCAAAAGCTTACATAAGGGGTTCACCACTTTGGAAAAATCCTTGATGAAACGACGATAGAACCCCGCATGACCCAAGAAGCTCCTCACACCCTTCACGGATGTAGGGGTGGGAGTTTAGAAATCACCTCTATTTTGTCCTTGTCGGCCTCAATACCATGTTTTGAAATTTTATGGCCAAGGACAATGCCTTCCTCGACCATGAATTGACATTTTTCCCAATTCAATACTAAGTTTATCTCCTCACATCTTTCCAAGACCTTATCCAAAATTTTCAAGCAATCATCAAAGGAATTCCCGACACAGAAAAATCATCCATGAAGACCTCAAGAAAATCCTCCACCACGTCGGTGAAGATGGCCATCATACACCGTTGAAAAGTCGTCGGTGCATTGCATAACCCAAAATGCATCCGCGAGAATGCGAAATTACCATAGGGACATGTGAAAGTAGTCTTCTCTTGGTCCACTAGAGCAATAAGAATTTGATTTTAGTCGGAATATCCGTCAAGGAAACAATAGAAAGCACGGTCGGCCAACCTATCAAGTATTTGATCAAGGAAGGGTAGTGGGAAATGGTCTTTTCTTGTGACTTTGTTGAGCTAGCGATAATCCATACACACTCTCCACCCGGTCACCGTTCTTGTAGGAATAAACTCGTTCTTATCATTGATGACCATAGTAATTCCCCCTTTCTTTGAGAAACATTGCACCAGAGAGGTCCACGAGCTATCAAAAATGGGGTAAACAACTCCGGCATCCAACCACTTTATGATCTCTTTCTTGACCACCTCTTGCATTGCTTAATGTAGTCTTCCTTGATGTTAAACAGAGGGTTTGGAATCCTCCTCCATAATAATCTTGTGCATGCAAAAGGCAGGGATTATACCCTGAATATCCGCCAATGTCCATCCGATATCTTTCTTCCTCTTTTGAATCATCGCCAAAGAAAATTCTACCTGCATGTTAGTCAAACAAGAGAAAAGAATAACCGGTAAAGTAGAAGAAGGTCCAAGAAATTCATACCTGAGATGTGGAGGCAATGGGGTTAACTCCAAAGTGGGAGGCTCCTCGATTGAGTGCTTTGTTGGAGGAGTCTTCCAGTTTTCATGATCCAAGGACAATCTGCGGGATTCATAAGTGTAAGACCCCATTCCTTGCAATGCATTCACACATTCTACATAGCCGTCCTTCTCATCATCTTCATAAAGGTTAAGAAAAATGGCCTCCAAATTATCATTAATATTCATTGTCGCACTAGCATCATCAATAATCACATCGGTCACCAAGTCCACAAACGAACAAACTCCATTGCTATTCGGTTGCCTCATAGATTTGCACACATGGAAAACCACCTTCTCATAACCCACCCGGAAGGTGAGCTCACCGGCTTCTACATCAACAAGTGCCTTCCCCATAGCAAGGAAAGGTCTACCCAAAATAAATGGAACCTCATAGTCCAATTCACAATAAGGAATCACAAAGTCCGGCGGGAGGATGAACTTATCAACTCGAACCAACACATCATCAATAATACCCAATGGTCTCTTCATAGTACGATCTGCCATTTGAATCCTCATAGAAGTGTGTATTGGTTGCCCAATCCCCAACGTTTTGAAAACCATGTAGGGCATCAAGTTGATACTCGCCTCTATATCACAAAGAGCTTTGGCAAAGTCGGCGTTTCCAATGGTACAAGGGATTGTGAAAGCGCCGGGATCTTCTAATTTAGGAGCCATTGAGTGCAAAATTGCACTCACTAGATGTGTCATCTTTATAGTCTCATACTTCATCGATCTCTTCTTTGTCACCAAATCCTTCATGAACTTTGCATATCCAGGAATTTTCTCCAAATCCTCAACCAATGGACAATTAATAGATAAGCTCTTCATCATGTCAATGAACTTTTTGAATTGGTTCTCGCCATTTTTCTTGGCAAGCCTTTAAGGGTATGGAGGAGGAGGCCTTGGCATTGGTGCCTTAGCCTTTTGCCCTATCATTTTCGGTATGTCAACAATGTGTTTCCTGGATGGGTTCACTTCTTCTTGAGTCTCCTCCACATTTTCATCAATATCAATTCTCGCTTCGTTATTTTCTTGCACCACATTGTTTGGAATCTTATATTCTTGAATCACTTGTTCATCATCCACAATTCTTCTTTGAATTGAGGTGGTTGCTTCCCCACCTTTTCCACTCCTTGTAGTCACGGCCATGGCATGTCCCTTGTTATTCCCACCCTTCGGGTTCACCACCGTGTCACTTGGTAGTGCCCCCTTAGGACGAGGGTTTAAAGCTTGCGAGATTTTCTCCAATTGACCTTCCAAATTGTGAATTGAAGTGTTGTGAGAGGCTAGTTGAGCATCGTAGTCGGCATTATTCTCCATAATTTGTTTGAACATGTTCTCAATTTGTCCCATCTCATTGTTGGAAGAGCTAGGACCATGGGAAGGATAAAGAGGCGGTTTGCTTGGTTGTTGATACATCGGGGGCTTTTGAAAGCCCAACCCCCGTTTCCCTTGGTTATTGTTCCAACCCCCTTGTTTGTTGCCTCCCTAATATCCTTGATTATTGCCACTCCAATTGCCTTGGTTGTTTTGACCATTCCAATTACCTTGATTGTTTTGATTGTTCCAATTACCTTGGTTGTTATCACCACTCCAATTGCCTTGTTTGTTTGAGTTCCAATTTCCTTGATTTCCTTGAGATCGCCATTGTTGTTGATTCGGGCCTTGATAGTTGTTTCTTTTTCCTTGGAAGTTGTTCACATATTGCACTTTCTCCTCTTGTTCGTTGTAGGATTCATCTTGGTCAAACCCACTATCTTCTTGCAAATATTGTTCCGCATGGTTTTTCACTTGTTGACTCTTTTGCCTTTGCTTGTTCACCATCATATTTACACTTTCCATTGCATTTACTTGCTTAGGACCTTCAACTTGTTGAAGTTGAGCTTTGGCTAATTGATTCATTGTGGTGGTCAACTCGACAATTGCTTGCTCATGATCATGCAATTCTTTTTGTAGGTGAATCACATTTGGATCACCTTGAGGAACATTTTCTCTACTTTTCCATGCCGATGAAGTATCCTCCATTTCAACTAAGATCTCACAAGCTTCGACATATGGTGTTGTCATAAAATTTCCGCCAGCAAGTTGGTTGACCACGCATTGATTGGTAGTATTGATCCCCCTATAGAAAGTTTATTTAATCATAGCCTCCGTCATATTATTGTTTGGGAACTCTTTCACCATAGTACGGTACGTATCCCATATCTCATGAAAATTCTCATTGGGTTCTTACTTGAATGCTAGAATCTTGTCTCTAAGAGTGGCCATATGCCTAGGAGAAAAGAATTTGGTAAATGATTTTCTCTGCCAATTCATCCCATGTATGGATAGAATGATTTGGAAATATTTCTAACCAATCCAAGGCTTTCCCCCATAGAGAGAAGGGAAATAGCCTCAACCTTAGAGCATCCTCAAAGACGGTCGTCTGTTTACTCCCCCGACAAGTGTCCACAAACCCCTTCAAGTGTTTGAATGCATTTTGAGTCGGAGCCCCGGTGAAGAATCCCCGTTGCTCTATCAATATGAGCATAACATTAGTGATTTGGAAGTTGCGCACCCTAACGCGAGGAGGGACTATGGAACTTGCATATCCTTCGTTTGTCAACACTCGGTGTGGAGACTCTCTTGGGGGGTGAGGGGAGGGACGTGAAAATTGTCATGAGGTGGTCGGCCTCATCTATTTGCTTGAGGTTCAAGAGGAAACTCGTCAACTTGGTCATCATCCACATCCTCCCCCAATGGCAAGTTTCCGAGAAGATAATTGTTGTTGAGAACCATTTTTATACCTACAATTATTTCATAAAATGATTAATAACCCGGAAGGAAAGGAAGACAAGTCACACACAAAACCAAATATATAGCTAAATCCATTCTTTAGCTCCCTGGCACCGACGCCAAAAATTGATCTCGCCCAAGTCACACCTCATATTGGGGTTATGAAGGGGTCGATTGCAATAATAATTACCCAACTAGGAGTCCGGATCGAATCCACAGGGAGCATAGATGGGATTGGGTATATACTTGGTAACGTGTCTAAGTTGCACTTCCACAAACTTTGTTTTGATTCTACTTCTAAATTATGCTACGGTTTGCAAATGTAAAAATATGAATCTAGGGAATAATATTTTTGTTGTTATTTTCTATCTAGGGCTGTGATTTTCACCTAGGTATTTGCCTAACGGGTTGTGGGCTTTACAGCGAGTTTTTTTGGTCGGGGTGTATTATAGGAATCAACAAAAGATTACCCACTCAAAACCTCTCGATAAGAGAGTGGTTTTGCCCAATTAGGCGTTCTCAAGTCCAAATGGGTAATGCACAAAATAGTTGATAGATGCTCAAGTCAGGTTCTCGAGATTCAACCCTTTAATTGAGACTATCAATCTCTTGAGTTCATCCCAATTTTTTGTTAGCAAAGTTTTCCTAGACTAAGTCTCTCTTTCTCAGGTGGAGCCTAAGTCAAATAGGTTTGAATCAATGGTTGCAACCATTAATTCTACAATTATAGCAAGAACTAGGCTAAATATTAAACACCCAACCATAAACAAGCCCTAAATCAAACACTCATTAGGTATCCACACTAGAGTTGGGTCACAACCCTAACTAGAAATTTAGCTACTCCTTAGGTACCCGCACTAGGGTTGAATTTCATCACTTTGGCTCATTTTCCAATACTCCTGCAAGTAAGTATATTTCATCAGTTTTCCGGAATACCTTTAAACATTTTTGAACTAAAACAAAAGTCAAAGGACACAAATAAGTAGTCAAAATCCCCACTTATCAAGCTTCCTTCCGAGCTCGTTCTATAGCACCCGAAGTCTTTCTTTTGCTTTTACTTTTTGTCTATTTCTCTTCTGACAGTGGTGTCGTGTTTTTGTATTTTCTACAAGTAGGTCATACACTTGTGACACCAGGTCTTGGAGATTATGCTATTACACATTTGGTGATTTTTGATTATTTACATCATCTCATTTGTTTTTAAAATTTTCTATTTCTCATGTTATTTAACATTTCACTTCTTATTTATCCAATAACTAAAAATCAACCATTTCTAAATTATTAAAAGAAATAATCACACGGTTAGTTCACTGTTGGCTTTCCTAGCAGTAACGTTAGGCGGCATCACGACTTATAGGAGAAATTGGGTCATGACAACATGGTATCAGAGCACTAGGTTCATGTAGGTCTCACAAGTTATGAGCATACCTAATAGAGTCTTGCGGATCGATGCAGAGACGTACGCACTTGTCTTTGAAAGGCTATAGGGTGTTAGGAAACTACTCTTTCTTCATCTCCTATCGTGCATTTGATGTTATCCTAAGTATCTTTCTCTTATTGTCTGATAGATGGTGAAAAGCGCACAACGGATGTTCCAGACCTGGGAGGAGCTGCTCCCCCAGTTTCTAGAGGATGAGGTAAAGGCCAGGGGAGGGCTCCAGCCCGAGGTAGAGGGCGAGGGCATCCTGGAGTTGCTCCAGCCATGCCACCAGCGGATCCAGTAGAGGATCTCATTATTGAGGAGTAGGGAGATGTGCCTGCAGCAGAGCCAGCCGCAGTAGGTTTCATGTCACCACCGGGCTTACAGGAGGTCATAGGCAGTATGCTATGGTTCATGGACACTATGACTCAGGCTGGTTTTTCCAGCAGACCCAGCCACACTCATGCGGGAGGGGGAGCACAAACCCCTACTTCACAGGTTCCTAGGCATGCAACTATTGTATATCATACCACATGCACACTACCCGTGGGCAGAGCCCAACCATTAGCAGCAGTCGTACCTGAGCCTAGACCAGCTGCAGCCGGTGAGCCGCATAAGCTATGGGACAGATGTACTAGGCTACATCCTCCTATCTTCGGAGGTGAGCGACATGAGGATCCCCAGGACTTCATTGATCGGTGTAGGGACAAACTGCATAACATGAGTATATTAGAGTCCCACAGGGTGGATTTCACTATTTTCCAGCTAAGGGCAGGGCCTGTAGATGGTGGCAGTCTTATCTTCTTGGCAGACTAGCAGGTTCTCCTCCCTTGAATTGGGACCACTTCACGCGTACCTTTCTGGATAGGTATATTCCACCCTCTTAGAGGGAAGAGTTGCAGTCAGTTTGAGTAGCTTCAGCAAGGTCAGATGCTAGTGAACGATTATGAGGCAAAATTCTCTGAGTTGTCTCGCCATGCATTTATGATAACTCCGACTCATGTGGAGAGAGTACTGAGATTTGTTGCAGGGTTGCACTCAGGTATTAAGGCCACTATGGCCCGAGAGGTTGAGATGGGGGATTCTTACCAGCTAGTTATGGAGATAGCTCGGAGGATTGAGGGTTATCATCAATAGGGACGAGAGAAGATGTTGCGGACAAGAAGTTTCATTATTCTGGAGAGTTCAGTGGAGCGGCCAGTTTGGGAGAGGTCAGCCTTAGCAGGCCCACATATCCAGCACCACCGCCTCCTCGGGGTGCTCTAGTGCGATCCTCTTTCAGTGCCATGCCAGAGAGTTCCTACCGCCTGCCAGCTATTCAGGGTTCTTCCAGTGGGTATTCAGGCCATCAAGGTCAGACTTCTGGGCAGTAGCCTACCGCTCTGAGGGTTGTTACAGGTGCGGGGTTCTTGGCCACATGAAAAGATTTTTCCCCAGACTTCAGGGCAAGGATGTACAACAAGGTTCTCAGCCAATGATTACAGCACCAGCAGCTGCACCAGCCGTCCGGCCACGTAGAGGCAGAGGGCAAGTGGGTAGGGGTCATCCTAGAGGTGGAGGCCAGGTAAGTGGAGGCCAGCCAATCGGTGCTCCAGCTAGGTTTTATGCTTTTCCGGCCAGGCAAGATGCAGTGGCCTCAGATGTCGTGATTACATGTATTATTTCTGTCTGCAGTAGGGATGCTTCGGTATTATTTGATCCTGGGTCTACCTATTCATATGCATCATTTCTGTTTGCTCATTTCCTGGATGTTCTTTGTGAGTCCTTGGGTACTCCTGTTTATGTGTTCACTCCAGTGTGAGACTATGTTGTTGTGGATCGGATCTATCAGTCATGTGTTGTCATATTTTGTGGTTATTAGACTAGAGCAAATCTTCTATATCTTGATATGACCGACTTTAAGGTCATCCTGGGCATGGATTTGTTATCTCCATATCACGCCATTCTTCATTGTGCCAAGACTGTTACCTTGGCGATACCTGAGTTTCCTAGATTGGAGTGGAAGGGTTCGTCTGTCAGTGCATCTAGTCGGGTTATCTCTTTTTTGAAGGCTCGACACATGGCTGAGAAAGGTTGTTTGGCTTATCTAGATTATGTTTGGGATACTACTGCAGAGGCTCCAACGATTGATTCAGTGATCGTAGTTCGGGAGTTCTCCGATGTGTTCCCTTCTGATCTTCCAAGCATGCCACAAGATGGTGATATCGATTTCTGTATTGATTTGGCTCCAAGTACCCAACCTATATCTATCTCACTGTACCGCATGGCTCCAAAAGAGTTGAATAAGTTAAAGGAACAACATGAGGGAGTTTCTAGCAAAGGGTTTTGTCAGACCAAGTGTATCGCCTTGGGGTGAACCAGTGTTATTTATGAAGAAGAAGAAAGATGGTACTATACGGATGTGCATTGATTACCTCCAGTTGAACAAGGTTACCATTAAGAATAATTACCTGTTGCCGCATATTTATGATTTGTTTGACCAGTTGCAGGGTGCCAGGGTGTTTTCTAAGATCGACTTGAGTTAGGTGTACCATCAGTTGAATATTCGAGATTCAGATGTTTCGAAGACTGCTTTCGGGACTAGATATGGCCATCATGAGTTTCTAGTGATGTCCTTCGGTCTGGCTAACGCCCCACCGACATTTATGGATTTGATGAACAGGGTGGCCAGGCCATATATTGATTCGTTTGTCATTGTATTCATTTATGAAATTTTGATCTACTCCCGCAGCATGGAGGAGCACGAGCAACATGTGAAAGTGGTGCTTCAGACCTTGCGAGAACAGAAACTATATGTTAATTTCTCAAAGTGTGAATTTTGGCTAGATTCCGTAGCATTGTTGGGGCATGTTGTATCAAGCGAGGGTATTAAGGTGGATCCCAAGAAGATTGAGGCAGTTTAGAGTTGACCTCGTCCTAATACAGCGACTGAGATCAGAAGTTTCTTGGGGTTAGCAGGTTACAATCGCCAGTTTAAAGATGACTTCTCATCAATTACAGCCCCTTTTATTAGATTGACCCAGAAAGGTGCTCCGTTCCGATGGTCCGATGATTGTGAGGCGAGCTTTCAGAAGCTCAAGACTGCATTAACTTTAGCACCGGTGTTAGTGTTGCCTTCCGGTCCAAGGATGTATATTGTGTATTGTGACGCTTCACGCATTGGTTTGGGTTGTGTATTGATGTAGGAGGGGAAAGTTATTACATATGCTTCACGTCAGCTGAAGGCCCATGAGAAGAATCATCCTGTACACGATTTGGATTTGGCTGTTATTGTTCATGCTCTTAAGATTTGGAGGCCATCGATCATCACAGCTTGCAGCATTTGTTCAAACAAAAGGATATCAATTTGAGGCAGTGAAGGTGGCTTGAGTTACTAAAGGACTATGATATTACCATTCTTTATCATCCTGCAAGGAGAATGTAGTTGCGGATGCTTTGAGCAGAAAGGCGGAGAGTATGGGTAGTTTGACATTCATTTCATGATAGGAGAGACCGTTAGCTTTGGACATTTAGTCCTTGGCTAACATCCTTGTGAGGTTGGATATTTCAGAACCCAACTGGTTTCTTGCATGCGTCAAAGCCCAGTCGTCACTATTAGAGCAGATCAAGGCTCGTCAGTTTGATGATCCGCACTTGTTGGTTCTCAGAGAGACAATACTACAGGGTGGTGCCAAGGAAGGTAATATCGACGAGGATGATGTTCTGTGACTCTAGGGTCGTGTATGTGTTCCTAATGTTGATGGGCTGAGGGAAAGGATTCAAGAAGAGGCACATAGTTCTCGGTATTCTATTTATCCAGGTACAACAAAGATATATTGCGACCCGAGGCAGCATTATTGGTTGAGGCGAATAAAGAAGGACATAGTTGAGTATGTTGCGAGGTGTCTAAATTTCCAGCAGGTTAAGTATGAGCACTAGAGGCCAGGTGGCCTACTCTAGCAGATGACTATACTTGAATGGAAATGGGAGTGCATTACTATGGACTTCGTAGTTGAGTTGCCATAGTTTGGGTCATTGTCGACAGGTTGACCAAGTCGGTGCAATTCATTCTGATTGTGGCCACATATACATCAGAGAGGTTTGCCCAGATTTATATTCAGGAGATAGTTCGGTTTCATGGTGTGCCTGTTTCCGTCATATCCGATAGAGGCCCTAAGTTTACTTCGCATTTCTAGAGCACTACAGAATGGGTTGGGGACCCGGGTAGAGCTCAACACGAATTTTCATCTGCAAACAGACAGGCAGTCAGAGCGGACCGTTAAGATCTTAGAGGATATGCTCAAAGCATGCATGATTGCCTTTGGAGGGAGTGGGATCGGTTCTTGCCTTTGGCCGAGTTTGTTACAACAATAGTTATCAGTCTAGTCTAGCATCGAGAAGGCTCCATTTGAGGCTTTATATGATCAGTGATGTCGTTCACCCATCGGATGGTTGAGCCCGACGAGGCCAATTTATATGATACTGATTTGGTGAAGGATGCCTTAGAAAAGGTACAGTTGATTCAGGAGCGACTTCGCACAGCAGAGTCCAGACAGAAGATTTACGCAGATCAGAAGGCGCGTGATTTATCATTTATTATGGGCGAGAGGGTACTCTTGAAAGTCTCGCCGATGAAGGGGATCATGAGGTTCGGAAAGAATGGCAAGTTGAGCCCAAGGTTTATAGGTCCATTTGAGGTGTTGAGACGAGTTGGGGAGGTTGCTTATGAGCTTTCCTTACCTTTCAGTCTATCGGGAGTCTATCCTATTTTCCACCTATGCTACGGAGGTATCATGCCAATAGTTCGCATGTGTTAGACTTCAGCACGGTTAAGCTATATGAGAGCATGTGTTTTGAGGAGGAGCCACTTGCCATCATTGACAGGAAGGTTCGCCAGTTGACATCCAAGAAGATTTCTGCGGTAAAAGTTCATTCGAGGGGACAACCGGTTGAGGAGGCGACTTGGGAGGCCGAGCAGAACATGCGAAGCAGATATCCACACTTATTCAGTACTCCAAATATGATTCTAGACCCGTTCTAGGATGAACGTTTGATTCAGAGGTGGAGAATGTAATGACACGACCGGTCGTTTTGCTTTCTTGAACCCCGTTCCTCTAAATAAGACTCCCCGTATGTGCTTTTACTATTTTATGACTTGTTGAGATGGTTAGTTCGGGATTTGGAAGGATTCCGGTTGAAATCAGAACACTTGGTTCCTTAGTTTGGCCTTAAAAGGCTACGTTTGACTTCGACCAACATTATGAGTAAACGACCTCAAAATCGGGATTTGATGGTTCCAATAGCTTCATATGATAATTTCGGACCTGGGAGTATGTTCGGATCGGGTTTTGGATGACCCGGGAATGTTTCGGTGCAAAATATTCAAAGATGGCATTTTGGGTGAATTTCATAAGTTTGTGTTGGAGTGTATTTTTACCTTATAGACGTCCGTTTGGGATTCCAAGACTGGGAAAAGCTCTGTATGGTGATTCTGGACTAAGAAGCACGTCCGAATGTAGATTTGGAGGTCTGTAGGTTGTTTCGGGGTCATTTGGCGAAATTTGGAAGTTTGACTGAGATTGGACTTTTGATATCACATTCGGATTCTGATTTCGGAAGTTGGAGTAGGTCTGTAATGTCATTTAGGTCTTGTGTACAAAATTTGAGGTCAATCGGACATGATTTGATAGGAATCGGACGTGCGGATGTATTTTTAGAAGTTTTGAGTTTTCATGATTTGATTCATGCATTTTGGCATCGATTCATGCTTTCAGAAGTTTGTATGATATTTTCAGAATTGTGTGGACGTTTGGTGTGAATCACAGAGGGCTCGGGTGAGTTTCGGATGCGTTCGGATGGATATGAAAGACTTCACTTTTCTGGTTTTTTTTGCTGGTGTCTCAGTTATCGTAAATGCGAGATTTTTCTTTCATTTTTCAACCTCGCATTTGCAAGACAGACTTTGTAATTGCGAAGAATCCTGTGAAGGCAGGACTCGCAATTGCGATATTTTCAGTCGCTTTTGCGATCAGCCTCCTTTGCATTTGTGATTCTGTGGTCATAAATGCGACCTTGACAGTGGGGGGCTCATCTTCACATTTGTGAAGGTTTTTTTGCAATTGCGACCTTTGCTTTTGCGAACAAGGTGTCGCAAATGCAACACCTACGACCTGTGCAACAACTTTTATTGCGGGACTTAGCCTTATTTTCGTCATTTCCCACTTGGTCTTAGACAATTTTTAGAGAATATTTGGGAGGGGTTCCATCCCCATTAAGAAGTAAGGTATCCCTATCAATTCTTTTGCTAAATACAGGAATCATAAGTAGATTTAACATGGAAAATGGTGGGATTTGTGAGGGAAAACCTAGGGTTTTGAAAAAAATGTGATTTTAACCACGAAAATAATTATGGAATGGGGTAAAAATTATATATTGAGTTCGTGAGACTATGGGTAACATTTATCTTCGAAAATTTCCGGAATCAGAGCACGTGGGCTCGAGAATTTATTTTAGAAATCTTCCATTTGGGGTTGGCTAATTACTCTAATAGTTACATTATGAACTAGTGAGCATGTATTAGCTATTGTATATAACCTTTGACTAGTTTCGAGTCGTTTGGCACCGAGTTGAGGGTTTAAAGCATAGGGATGGACCGGAAAGTAAGCTGTAAGACGAGGTAAGTCTCCTTTCTAACTTTGTAAGAGGAAACTCATCCCCCTATGAGTGTTTTGTTGTAAATTATTTGTGTGGGAAGTTACGTACACACTAGGTGACAAGAGTCCGTGCGTAGCTATATTCTATGTTATGTCTGGGTAGTTTTAGGTTTACACCATGCCTTGTTGACACCATTATTTGATTATGCTTATTGAATTCCCTTGAATAGAGCTGAGATTGAGGGTTTCAAGATTTAAAAGTTTCCAGTGTGGATTTCTTATTTTTGGAAAGAATTGAGGAATATTGTGATAACTTTGAGAAATCTATGTTCACTTGCGTCACAAGTATTTTCCGCTAGCAAGGTAAAATTCCACTACTCTCATGGGAGCAGGCTGTTTGCCTCGGTAGATTAATAGATGCATCTATGGGTCATGTTGTTCGACCCTCGGCAGTGCACACAATATTTGTATATGTATTTTGGATCAGGTTGTACGTCCTCTGCATAATTCGTGCACAATAATACTTGGAGCCCAATTATACTTGATATCGTTTTATTGGCTTGAGAGGTTAAACGGTTAAATGATGGAAATTGATTCGAGATTTACTATCGGTGAAAGAATTGTTTATTTATTTGTTGTTATTGAGTTTTATTTTCATTTACATATCCCATGCTTATTTAGAATTTCAGAATTTTTTTATTAGCCCATAGTAAGTGTCGAAGTAGACCCCTCGTCACTACTTCTTCGAGGTTAGACTTGATACTTACTGGATACATTTTATTTATGTACGGTTGCTACACTTTTTCACTACCCGTGCAGGATCTGAGGCGGGTGCATCTGGTTATTATCCTAGCGGGCACTGCTGATTACCTCGAGTCATGGCAGTGAGCTGCCTTCCGAGCCTGTTCTGCAGCACCCGAAGTCTTTCTTCAGACAGTGGTGCAGTATTTTTGTATATTCTACAAGTAGCTCATACACTTGTGACACCAGGTCTTGGAGATTATGCTAGTAAACACTTGGTGATTTTTGATTGTTTACTTCATCTCATTTTTTTTAAAACTGTCTATTTCTCATGTTATTTAACTTTTCACTTCTTATTTATCCAACAACTAAAAACAAACAATTTCTAAATTGTTAAAAGAAATAATCACACGGCTAGTTCACTTTTGGCTTGCCTAGAGGTAACGTTGGACGCCATCACGACCTATAGGAGAAATTGGATCGTGACAATAAATATTTTGATTGTAATTGGGATATGTAATTGTAGATATCAAATTGTTGGTGGCGTCTGAGCATTTTACCCAATTTTAGGATGTTAGAGGAGGATTAAACGCTTGAGAATGTTATTAAAGCGAAAACGAGGTAAGTTGATTAAAACTTCTCTTCTTCAGGAATTTTCTCAAAAAGCATGTTTCAGGTTAATGCTTAAATTGTTTGCAAATGTGCTTTCGCGCTTGTGGGGACAAACAAGTACGAATGTCTCCATGTACTAAAGTATTATGTTGCATATGTAATGTCATGTTGTTTTATTAAACTTTATTCTAAATCTTGTTGGAAAAATGACACTTAAGGTAAATGTTATAAGTTTTTATCAAAATTTACGTATTTATAAGAGTATACATATTTGAGTGCTAAAGATAAGTTTTCATGTAAAGAAATTGATAAATAAAATAGCACTTGTAGTACCTTTTTAAAGATTGATGTTAAATTGCTAAAGACTTTAACATGTAAAAGGTCATTTATTTAATTATTGTTCAAATGGTTTAGGTTTTCTATTAATGCTATGATTTGATAAATAAAATAGATCCTTTCATGCTACTATGCCATGAATCTATTTTTGGAGTATCAAATATTTTGGGAGTTACTTGTGTTCACCAAGATTGGCTTCGGATATATTATGTTCGTCGTTATACTTGTCGTTGTAGGCGTAGATGGACACTTTGTGGTACAGACTACGACATAGTGCTCTCCCTCGAGAGGGTACTATTTTGTGCTATTATTAGCATGGCTGAGTTGATTCTTACGACACTATGATGAGACCTGAGCAAATAGGTATGACTCTAGGTACATAACCTTGTTGGCCTTTGTGTGTCGGTGATGGTATATTACTCCCAATGAAAGATAAGAATGATTTTCTTATGTTTTGGCCTAAGAAGTCGAAAGTGATTTCAATGACATAAATGTTTTAAAAATTTATTTTATAGGTTATATTTCACTTGTACTTTATTTAAAACGATAAAGATCATAAATTGATAAAATTTCATATCACTTTATATCAAATATTGGTGCATTATTTTTATAAAGTTTGTTCCAAGAACTTAAGTTAGAGAGTCTATGACACTTATTGAGTACCAACGTGGTGTACTCAGCCCTTAGGGTCCCCTCTTCAGGGTCCCGGTTTCTTTGCGTGTTTCAGGATAAGGTACGACACGTGATGTGTGGACATGGCTAGGATGACTCTCTTTTTGAGGTATGTGTAACGACTCGACCGGTCGTTTTAATCCCTAGAATGTCGTTTAGCAGTTTGAGGCCTTGACTAGCTTCATTTGAGGTATTATGACTTATACTTGTGGTCGGAATTGAATTTTGGGAAGTTCGAAGTTGATTTGGAAAGAAAATTCTAATCTCCGAAGCTTTAAGTTGAAGGAATTGACTCAGGTTTGACTTTTAAGTAAATGACCTCGAAATCGGGATTCGAAAGTTCCAACAGGTTCGAATGATGATTTTGGACTTGGGCACATGTCCAGGTCGGGTTTTGGATGACCAGGGAGCGTTTCGGTGCCTATTGTGGAAAGTTGGCATTTTGGAAGAATTTCATGAATTTGGGTTGAAGTGTATTTCAGTGTTATCGATGTCCGTTTGGGATTTCGAGCCTTGGAATAGCTCCAGATGGTGTCTTCCCGGATGTGGATTTGGAGGTCCGTAGGTCATTTCGGGGTCGCTTGGCGAAAGATGGAAGTTGAAGGTTTTGGAAGTTTGACCTGGAGTGTACCTTTAGATATCGAGGTCAGATTCCAATTCCGGAAGTGGGAGTAGGTCCGTAATGTCAATTATGACTTATGTGCAAAATTTGAGGTCAATCGGAATTGATTTGATAGGTTTCGGCATCGAATGTAAAAGTTGGAATTTCTTAGTTTCATTAGGATTAAATTGGGGGTATGATTCGTGTTTTTAGCCTTGTTTGATGTGATTTGAGGCCTCGACTAAGTCTGTGATATGTTTTGAGACTTGTTGGTATGTTCGGACGGGGTCCCGAGGGGCTCGAGTGAGTTTCGGGGTCGTTTCAGACCATTTCTAGGCCATTTTTAGCTGCTGGTTTTTTACTACAGAAGTGTGCCATGCGATCGCAGGGAATTGGCCGCGATCGCGAGTAAAATGGGAGAAATTGGACAGAAATTCGCGTTCACGTAGAAGAAACTTTCTGCTGTAATGACCCGACTTTGAAAGCTTATATCTCACAATCTGTAAGGAATTTGGAGTTGATCCAAAATGAAATTTGTATCCCATTGTGTCTAGTTTAAGAAAATAAAACCATATGGCATTTAGAGTTGTTTACAAAAAGTTATTGTTGGTATATTACAGGTTGTCCGGGAAGATGTTTGGAAATCGCGAAGAAGAAATTTGTGTTGCACCGGGCTGAGTTTGATAACATATATCTCGAACTTTATAAGGAATTGTGAGATGACAAAAACATAAAATTTGTAGATCTTGGTGTCCAATTTGCAGAAAGTTAAACCATTTGTTATTCGGAGTTTTTTACAAAATGTTATGACCACTATACTAATGGTTGTCCAAAAGAGTTGGAGAAGGATGTTGGAAACTTTGTTCTACGTGATTGCCGAAGATCAGTCGCGGTTGCATAGAATAAAAAAATGCTGGACAAATTTTGTGCTTCTTGATCGTATAACTGGGCAACAAATTTAACTTCACGATCATATAACTAGGCATAAAGTAAAAAAATGCTGGAAAACTTTTGTACTGGGCAGCAAATTTAGGTTCTCAAAATGGGATCCCATTTTCCATTTTTAACGATTTGGAGCTCGGGAAAGGGCGATGTTTGAGAGATTTTCAAGGGAAAACATTGAGTTAAGTGTTCCTTATCCTATATTGATTATATATCATGATTCCATACTTATTTACATGATGAATCTATGGATTAATGGAAGAAAAATCAGATTTTTATAAAATCTTCCAAAAATGTAAAATGAAGATTTGAAAGGCAATCCGATATCGGAATTTCATAATTTTTGTATGGTAGGACTCATATTAGAATAAGTGTTCGGATTTCGTTAGTTTTCTGAGATTTGATACATGGGTCCCACAATTGAATTTTGAGACGAATTTCAGATTTTTATTCGGAAGATTAGTAATTTCATATGGAATTAATTCCTACGATTCGTGTTGAGTATATTGAATTGTTTGTGGCTAGATTTGATGCTTTCAGACACCAATTCGCGAGGCAAAGGTTTATTAGAATCTTGAATTTGGTTGCGAAGCGAGGTAAGTCTCTTATCTAACTCTGTGAGGGGGAAACTACCCTTAGGTGTTGTAATTGATCTACTTGTTGCGGGGTCTACGTACGCACGAGATGACAAGAGTCCATACGTAGCTACATTCACGTTATTGTCAAGGCATACTCAGGTTCACACCATGCTGTAACTATACTATTTGAGTTATCTCTTACTTATTAAATTCCTTTACTTTGCATTACTACTTGAGGCTAGACGAGTGAAGAGTGATATACTTGCTATTGTAGAGATTTGATGATGTTTCATGATTAGCAGCGGAATAATTGTACTCCTCTTACAAATTTCTCCCGCGTTATGTGTTCTCATGGAAAGGTTTCCTCAAAACTCCTTATAACTCACATGTCCCTTCGTAAGTGGGGTCAAGGACCTGTCAAAGTTTCTTATTCCAATAGGACCGGGCCATTCGCCTCGAAAACATAGATACATCTATGGTTCGTGTCGTTTGACTCTCAGCAGTGCACAGATTATGATGGGATCGGCCCATTCGCCTCGGCAGGATTATGTACCACACTCTAATGGGAGCCGGCCATTCTCTTTGGCAGTATAATAGATATATCTATGGTTCGTACCATTTGAGATTTGGCAGTGCACATATTATGATGGGATCGGGATGTACGCCTCGGTATTTATATAAAATACTCTCATGGAATCGTGCGTAATATTTGACAAGAAGTCAGTGTATCTATGAGTCT